>UZAE01000050.1:0-45836 GCA_900617975.1 Rodentolepis nana | reverse complement strand
GATACCCATGATCCTTTCTGTCTCCCACTAATTACATTTCCTTACATAGGGTGTGCGATGGACTTACCTCCACGTGGTGCAGCCTGGGCAACTTATACTCATACGGCAAAAAAGTCTATTAACCGGCAGTTGACTTCTCACTTCAAACTACCATCAACTTTTTTTACTGTTGTGTCTGTCTCTTTTACATCTTTGAAACACTTTTCTATCCCCCCCATCTCGACTTTTTTCACTTTGATGTTCCTTCTCCTCTGTGAAGCCTGAAGTCAACTAAAGGGCTAATGATAACTATCAAAGCGCCTGCCATTTGATATACGTTTCCTTACACTGTGTACTAGTTCTATGAAATATTTCTTTTCTATACAGGCACTCACATAGTCAATGCCTGAAAGACCATTGTAGTGACTTTTCGCCTTAAAAGAACTTGTTCCAAGCGTATATTCCTTACTAATGATTGATTAATACACGGTGCTTACTCCTATCAACACAACTGTCAGTTTATCTTCAATAGGCTCTAGTGAATATGCCACATCAGACCTCCTGAATTACTCGGCGGGTTTTATCTATTTTAAGCCTCATCCCAAGGTCCGTACATTAAACTCGCTATTTGTCATCCATTTGTTAGGGTTTAGTGCGTCCACTTACTTCATTATCATGACCCACACGCCTCCGTCCCAATACAACCTAAACACCAACTCCAGTCAAATCTATCTAAAGGACGGTAAAGGCTATGATCAACCGCAATTTCCCTCACCTAAAAGATAATCCCAAATGTCACCGTCGGTCACTTTAAAATAGTCAATTTTTTGAAACCTGACTTTACCTGCCTGCCTTAGGGCACAAAAACCTACACGGCACTAGGTATAAAATAAAACATTAGACTAAATGAGCTAGTTTCAACTCTGCAAATGAGACATAGGGATTTTGCCACGACCAATCAATTCACATCAATGTGAAAACTCAAGCAAAAACCCCCATACTCGAGAGCGAATATCTACAACTCCTGTACAAGGATTTTTACACGAGTTTTAATTGAATGAACCCATGGAATTCCTATGGACAAAGTAAGCCATTCACAACAAGCATTGGATCAAAAAACGTTGGTTTCAGGAGTATGACAATCAAATTTCACAAACACTAGATAAAAGCAACGGTTAAAACTATACATACTTAGTGCCTAATACAGCCTTTAAAGTAAATAAGAAAGTACGAAACCTGTGCATTACCGCTAATAGACAAAGTGATAAAAAAATATAATCGAACCGTGACCAACAATTATGAATATAAGAATTAATGTTCGAATTTACAGACGATAGATATAGGTCAAGCAACGCTGATTATTTACGCCGACAATTAGGAAAAAAAGGGGAAAGAAATAATTATATTGTTGAGAAAGGAACACGATTAACCCACAATTGTAGAGTAAACGGCGTCAGGTACCGCAATTAGCAATCGAACCGTCTAAAAGAAGAGAAAAAATCAATTGGCAATCGATTTGATCTAAATAACTATTAAGGACAACTTACAGCCTGCTGGGACTGAATTTCGCTTGAAGCTAGAGCTAATGGCGGTTCAACAGAGGAGTGGCCAACAATAGTGAGTCCGAAAACTTTGGCCAAATTCGCCTCACCCATTTTGCATGGCTTTGACCTTGCAACATCCTTCAAAATGGTCAGAAATAAAGCAAATAAAACCCTTACCTTAAGATGAAGCAACAAAAAAGCCAGGGTGTCCCGATTAGCAGTCGGTAAACTCTCGATCAACTCGGCAGCACGATACTTGGCCCTTTCCGGATCAGTGTTGAAAAGTTCGCCCGCTGCAACAAACTGAGGACGCAGGCGCAGTGTAACTAGCGGCTCATCCAGTAAGCGAAGGAAGGCCTTCAAACAGGAGCAAACAACATGGATATCTTCAACCAGCGCCAGACTGGGAGTTGTACGGCTATAGAGGAATTTGTCCAAGAGATCTAAAGTTGAAGCAGGAATAAAATTAACTAGGACGCAAACTTTTAACTTCTCTGAGACACTGATTAATTAGAATAAGGTATTACGTTGTGAAAATTTTATTTTTAAAGTTATTCCTTAAAAACTGATAACTTAAAAACTTTCTAAAGATAAAAGAACCGGGAATGTATCTCGAAGCAATCCATGAAAGCTTGCTAGCTGAATTTCTCAGAGGAAACCACTCAAACACATCACACCTCATGACTATAAGACAGCCTAAGTCAATCTACCATTTTAGAAGATTATTATCAAACACCATCAGTAACGTTGTGGAAAGATCGTAATAAGGGATTAGACAATCCCTATTAGACTGACTTTGATTGAAAACATTTTAAAATGGGTTGAAAATTTACAATTGTTGTTTAGTTCTCCAGAAATCCCGGGTTAGAGTTCTTGTCACTGTTTTAACCACATTGATTTTCAACCTTAGATTCATGAAGGAATGAACTTTGAAATGTTAATGAGTAGCAAGCCTATATACCTGCCAACACCAGTATACATGCAGACGATTTTAACAACGGCCATCTGCATATTATTCTTAACTAGAATTCGCTTAAATTTACTAAACAGGATTTTCACACCTTGCACTTTCTTTTCACCGCCTGGAACGCGATAGATACCCAGTTGGATAAAACCCCGAGAGGCAACTTCATTAACACAAAGGATGACAGCTGCTGGAATACGCGGTGATTCGTTAGCGGGACAGAGTGCATCCAAACTGAGGGTATGCCAAGGGTACAACTGTCGTCTTATGGTCGAAGAAGGCGTACTTGGGGCTAGGGGTGAAGGACCACCACCACTCCTCAACCTATGAAGTGTGACAGGTGTCATTGGTGAATTAAATGCACCATTTGGAGTCTTTGGCGAGTTGAATGGGGGTAAATCAGCGGGTGGAACACATCGTTGCTTCAACTGTAGGAAAATAAAATCAAATATGATCAAGAGGGGAGAACGCGATATAATTTATACCCATAGTATTAAAAAATGCCAATCGTGAGAAACAACCACAATTGGTTATTAGAAAACGGAAGGAATTAGAAAGGTTAAGACCAACTTTAAGGAATTAATATTGCTCCATGTGATTCAGATTTATGGTTGAACAATAGACAACTTATGTTCCAAAATTAAAGACCGATGCATATGACCATGTACCTTTGGATTGATCAAGAACGATTTTACACTTCAGGTCACTATTTCTTTCAATAATCGATATGTCCAAATCCCCCTAATTGATGTTCAATAGCCTAGAGATTTAAATAATTTAAAAAAATCGCTTAGCTTCAATCAACCTACAAAGCTAAGAATAAAGATACAAGCATCTACCTGAACTGAATTTTCGACCTTAATTAAGCTATTTCACATGAACATATAGCACAAAAAGAAATAGGCTTATATCTACTCATTCTGATTGCCAAACAATGGCACAAACACCTAACCAACCCTTTCAGTGTACCTTATTTCGGCAGACATTCAGACTATTTTTGGCTTTCCCCATTGCTGCCTTTACTTCTCGCCACAACAGCATTTCAACTCAAATCTAGGATATGGTGTTGATGTTTAAAAGAATCACGAGAATTTTAGGGAGGTAGCTACAAGCCCACTTGACCAAACTCTCAAAACAGTTTCACGGTAGAAATTAATTTTGAAGTAAAGCCTTGCTAGCTTAACACATTCACCATGTTAACCATATATCTGGTCAAACTAAAACCACCTGAAGAGATAAAATGCCTACCTAAGCAATAAAATCAGGTTTGAGAACTGAATGGGCAAGTGATTAAGATACACATTTGATGAGTCAGAGGTCATTACATCGACGCCCCTTCACTTAAGTAGGAGACCACACGTACCGGTTAATTGTGATCAACACGGTGTGATAGATCTCGAGTTTCTCACCATGACAACTCCAAGGTATTCCGTAAGTAACTAAATTTTAGTCACATTTCTCCTAATAGAATTTGAAATTTTAAAATTGTAGGAATTCAAAAAATACCAAACCATTGACCTTTGGGAAGAAATAATGCTGCATCTTGAACTTACCAAAACCAAGTACGAACCTTCTTAATCTCAAATCCATACTTGTTCCAATAAAGCAAACATAAAATTAATTCAATCTAGTGTACGTGGTAAAATCCAGGTCTATTAGGCTACTTAGGCAAAATATTAATAACTGCCGAAGTCAAGTTATTACCAAAATTGTACGACCTTAAAATCACAAGATTTTAAATAACAAAGACAGTCTTAGATTTTAGATATTGAATGCTTCATGAGAGTGTAAAATAAACGAACCTGATGCTGACACTGTACATGGACTATGAGTCTGCAGATTTTACATCGCAAAGCAGGTCTACCAAAAGCGAATCGTTTACCACAGCAACTGCATATTCCCAAACGAAGACCCGAAATCGGATGAAAGTCATGAAGACGAGTGAGACGATTTTCAATGAAGACCTTTTGCTAAAAGGAACAAAGATTAACAACATTTGAATCATACCTTTGGTGGTTCGGGTGTCCGAAACGCACTAGAACGACACTTGACGGAATAAGAATCATCAGAACCACGCCCATTATCTTCCATATTAGTCTGATCTATCGCCAACTTTTTAAATGAAACATCATGATAGAATTCAGCATCATCTAACGTTGGCCGTTTGCGGGATGGAGTTTTCGGACTATCGATATATGGAATATCTACACCTTTACTTAGTCGTGCAGAACGTCGAACAGATAAACGTTCATTTGGAACTTGATTCTCAACATCAGAACCACCGGATGATGTGTTGTCCGAATCAAGCAAAGAGCCAGCAGAATGTTGAACTCGACAACGGCTTCGATTAGAAACAGGCGTATGCAAAAAACTATTGTCCTCAAGTTGAGCAAGCCGTTCCTTTACCTTATCAATGTCACTGTCTTTCAAGACGTCACGAATGGTTTCTAAATTCCTGCGAAGACGCTCAGCTTCAGAAGTAAGCTTTCGATTTACTTCCTCTGCTTTTTCCAATTTCTCATTAGCAGCAAACTAAGAATAAATGCTAAAATTTATTAAACATACTAATTCTCTAATTAGCTCTTTCTTTTGGGATTGAAGACATTTTGCCTCTTTGATAAGTTTTCCCGTGTTCTTTTGGTAAAAGAGGAATATTCTTTTCGACATTGTATCGGAAATATCTGCAGAATCCAAGAGCTAAAAGATAATAACACAACACATAAAAGACTAGCCGCGTGCATACCTTTGAAGATACAGAAACAGCGTTTGCCAATGCATCACTGCATAATTTTCTGTCACTGATCTTTCTCTCATGCTTCACCCTACCCATTTTGCGACTTTTAAAATCAACGATTCGCTAACTGCGCTCATGTTTTCGATAGGGTTAAACAAGGATTATTTTTAAATCTTCACTGACTTATTCCTGTATTATTATCTAGAAAAAGCTCTTATTTAATTTTTTTAATGTTTACGAATTATATTTTAATAAGGATTAAATTTTAATTAATTTTTTACTTATGATACTCAAGCATCTATCAAAGGAAGTGAAATTAGACCACCAATGAGCCATTACTGAGATCAAAGAAATTTTTACAGCTTTAAACTTTCCCATTTAGTGGGGTTTGGTAATTAATGTTTATATATTAGCAATTGATATTTGATTTTCCTCTCTGAGCTTCCATTGAGGTTTAGTTATCTTTGTTACGTTAATCTCAATAAAAAACATGTCAGAGCCAGGCATTGAAGCAAAGAGCACAAAAACCAAGTGAAGAAGAAAAACATCGTTTTTCATCCAGAGATTCTGAAGTTTGTCCAAATCATATCCATGATTGTTTGTCACAGAACCCAGATTTGCTTAAAATAACCTCACTATCCTATCACTGGGAACAAAAAGTAAATCTTCCGATTAAGAAAATGAAATTCGATGTATATATGTAGAAGTGGGTGACCTGTAATTCGTCAATATTCTACAATATCTTTTGAAGATCAAAACTAACCAATGTGATCAACTATTTCCTTCAAGGGTTACACACAGACCATTCGATCACTGAGAAATAAGACATTCGCAGTAATTCTTACCTCACCGACAAGATTAAGCAACTTAAAGTGTTCGGTAGGCCGTTGTGATAATTGATAGCACAAAAATCCTGTGTCGAGTGGAGGTGGTCCGGAGCCTCTATGATGATCCTTCTTTCTTCCAGCCCTTTTCAGCCAAAATTTACTACTGAATTTGCCAAGCCAAGGATGTGCGTGTTAATCAGCACATCATGTAAGTACAGTTACTTGATTCCGACAAACCTCAACTGAATTCCGTTTGCGCATTTTTCTATTTTAACCTAATGCGTAAAATACCATAAGATCCCCAAACTTCTAAATTGCTAAATATTACACTCCAATTATCTATGCCCAATGGTGTTTTAAACCTCATAAAACAACAAACATCAATTACGAAATAATAATAAATGCAATTAGAGTAAAATACAGACAGTGAAAGGTCAAAAATACTTCAACAGGCTTTAAAGCATTGTAAACTACACAAGGATCGCCCAGTCTTTGGACAACCATACTTCCTTGGGGCCAATTTACAGTGATCACACAATTTCACTTTTGGTGGGGAGGGCGCTCTACGCAATCGTTGAAGTAGCTCCAAGGGTGTTGATGTAGTCTCATCTTCATACGGGAAGGCGACAACGCAGTGGGGTTGAATGCGTTGAGATGAGATGAAGCGTATGGATCCAGAGGGAGGATCGAGAGGCAAGGAAGGATGAAGAGAATTTCGCTTCTTCTTTTCCATATTCGAGTCTTCGGAATCAGAAACTATTTTAGCAGTCGCACCACGACCACGTCCACGACCTTTACCACCACTGTAACCACCATCGCCAAAGGAAGTGTTGACTCTAAGGAGTCGCTCAACTGTTTCCTGCATTTCCTTTTCTGCTTTAATCCTTGCAGCTTCCCTTCGGCGCTCAATTCTGCGTTGACGGATCTCTAATTGCTCAGGGGTGAGAGTAGAAGCGGGTGTATCTTTTGAAGCCACAGATTCGGGATCTGCTTTTCCAGGATGCGTAGCCATCACATCCTCAAGCGTCCAGAAAGAACTTTGTTCGTTTTGGTAGCCCGTGCGGGTTCGTGTACGAATGGCTGGAGTTTGTCTTGGGCGAACTTCGCTTTCAGCACAATCATCACTACCACTTGGGTCAGTAAAGACTCCAGATACTCGTGCCGGTCGACGACTTTGTCGTACTGGACGGGTTCTTTTAGAAATGTGGGCTTGTTTTGACTTTGAAGATGAACTCTTGGAAATTGACGCACGTCTTTTTAATCTCGAGGTTGAAGCGACACTATCGAAAGTGGCAGTGGATAACGTATCCTGAAAAGTAAATATAATTATATCGAGCAAATATAGTTGAGCTAAAACACAGCCCGAAATTGTCTTACATATTCAGTGTCTGCGTCATGTATTTCACATAACTTAGCTTCTTCTTCATCAGTACAAGGTAAGGTTGAGTCGCTATCCATCTAAACATATTAAAATAGAAATTCATTTATATGCAAAAATAAAGTGAGCTAAAAATAACTTTCTACCTAAATTTCCTAGCTACTAACTCAATGATCAACAAAGTATGAATATACCTACTTACCAAAGGAGTTCAGATGTGGGGTTTTGAAAGTAAATAATTTAAAGAAATATCATCAAGTCGAATACTCATGAACAAATACCCAGGCCGTGAGAAAATTAGGTAGGATATTTTGTGTGTATAAATCAGATTAATGAACCTTTAGACAATTAAATTCGTGTATTTAATGCCATTGATCTATATCACTGTACAAAAACATGTTCATACAAATCAATAGAGAGTCTCTGGATGACTTTAGAGAATTTATATTTAATAAATATTGTTGTTAATTAATATTTGCACTAAAAATAGAAGTCATCATAAAGTGCTACTGCATGAAAATCTTATCTGTTGGACTGAATGAAAGGTAATTTTTTTATTGATTTATGTCAGATTTCGTCAGGTATACTGCGTTAAAATTTATTTCAATCTTTTATTTTGAAGTCAATTCATCAAACAATGGCTTGCGTTATATTTCAGCTCATTGATTACCATCATCTGTTGAAAGATCATTCAGATTCAGAACTATTAATACAGGGAAAATGGCCGTGATATTTTTGTAAAATCGGAACTGTATATACCATTAAATATAGGATTTAGCAGTTAAAGGTAATAATTTCAGGTCATATTGATATTTTATAAAACTCAAAGTTATATGAAAATATTTTGTCAAATGTTCAATGGCTATCATTTACAACTATTTGTCTTAAAATAACAATTTACCCCTCAATCCCAATAATGTTTCAGAAGTTGATGATGCAATCTGTACAGCGTCATAGGCGTTAGACGTTGGCGAATTTACATATTGCCGCTGATTATGAATACTATTCAACAAATTGGCAATAAATTGCTGGGAATTTTCCGAATAATTTGATAAAACAACGCCACAAGATTTGTTATTGAACTCCAATTCTATGACTGAACTTTTATGGCGCTAATGCTCTTTCATACGCATTGACCCTCTGCTGGATTTTTCATTTGACATATAACGTCAACTGATAATGAGATTTTTACAAGATTAAGCTTTTAAGTGTTTTAAGATAAATTTTCGGTTGTGTAAAGATCAGCCTAAAGTAAACTTACCATTTTGTACAATTGCAAATTCGAAATTATTTTACACGTATTTTATGGACCAAATTTTTTGCCGCTTTAAAACTAAACATCTATGTTGGAACGTCCTGAATTCCAAATTATTCATTTGAATTGAATTGTCAAGAGTCGAAGTTGAAGCAGATAAAATAAGGTGCAACGAAAATTAGGACAATGCAAAACTAAGAAATAAGTTAAAATTCGGAAGAATGCTTAAAACCAGAATTGCCTATTATACTGGAGATAGCAGCTTGTTTGAAAAAAGTAGAAGGAAACTGAGCTGGTTGGTAAGGGCTGTCAGACAGAGGATAGGAGTGGGTCAATGGCAATGTTAAAATGGGTACGTTTATAGGACAATTAAAATGGATGCATCAGTCTGAAATCCATTTTGAAAGTTAGATGGGAAATAGGATTAGTGGATGATGACATGATTTTCAACAGAAATCTGGCAGATATAAATGGACGCTCATATTGGTAAGTGCCTTGCTGCTTAATATGGCACTTCAATCATTGACAAACTGCCATGGAACAGAAATACTACATTTCACAAACAGATTTTGTACTATTTAAATTAAAGTCAGCTGAAATTTTAAATTGTGCACTTTTCGTCGTGGGGTTATTAGGGAATTGCTACACTTAAAAGCCTTGATTTAAGCTCTGTAACCTCCATGGTGAATTCATCTTTTCTCGAATGAATTCCAAGATTAACAAATCTACTGCAAAGCTATAGTGGTGACAGATGTATGGCCTGAAACACGTTTCTTCGGGTATTATTATGTTAGGCGAATGTATCGATCGTGCTCTACCCGTTGGGTTGTGAGTATTGACTGACATGGAACTGAGTCATTATATACACTTTCGGGTATGATAAAACGTTATGAATTTGGTTAGCGATTGGTGGAGAGGTCTCTGCACTCGATACCTCATTTGCTCCCTGACGTGATTGCTATCGCGTCCGATACGTTCCTGAATGTTTGAGCGCTCATGCGTTTATACATAGCTGGGCGCACAAGCGCTTCGTAGCTTCAGCCATGCTAACGTTGTGCTTCTCATAGATTCAAATGAGTCTCGTTTCAGCACTTGAACCGAGATAGTAAAAGATGAAATTACATGTATTAGTGCTAGCTAAACGATATTTTTGATTTCAGTGGCAATACTCCCTAAAATGTAGGTAAGAAACGTTAATAGGTGCTTATAAGAAATGCAAATATATCATGGAGATATGAAATGTGTGAAGTACGTAAAAGTAAAAGTAGCATGAATAATGGGAATTGTCAGATGATTTCTAGAATAAAATAAGTAAATTGTGTTGCGGAATGCTACATCAATAAGTCTTGACTTAGCCTCGATATTCTCTATGTCAAAATGCTCTAAAGTGGAATGCCTCCAGAAGCAAACTAAGCTGCGTCACTGGCACAGAGGAAACAGACGTATGACATGGAATACGAATACTTGTGTTGTCAGCTATCCTGTATGGACGCTCGATTATTGATTGGTCGAGATGTATCTGTACTCATGACTTCATGCGTTTTGCTAAACCAATCAGCATGACATACACGCACTCTAGAATGTTCGAGCGCGCATGAGATTGATTAGTTTAATTGTGTTTAGAGCGCATATTGCGCAATAATAGCCATTCAACATTTTTAGGCTGATTGACGATAGAGAAAAGTTAGTGCACGTAGTAGGCCAATCGAGTGGAGAGTGCTAGCATTAGCGAGTTTGTGTTGAAAAGGCATAAACTGGAGGTTTCCAAATTAAATGCTCAAACATGCACTCAATTCATCTCCAATTTACTACAAAGAATTGAATTAATTATTTCAATTAGTAACAAAATCTCATTCAAATTACCGAATCAACTCAAATAGTCACACTTATTGGAAAATGCTGCCAAAAAATGAGAATTCATTGATGATGCAATAATAATTGGCATTGCACACAACACTCCATCGTTGTAAAGTGACTAAACCATTTAGCGGCAAACGCTGACAAGAGTTAAGCACTAAAGAGGAAGAAGTGACAAGCATTTGTCCATTTAGCTATTCTTCCTCATCCTCTTGCAAATGTCAAAAGTCGGATTAGGATACCAAATTCGAGGCGTTACAATTAGGAAATATTTGGCGGCTCAACAATGCAGAGAAAGTATTAAGCATTCGGATTTGCTGGTCGACCGACCAACAAATCGAACGCATAAGTTTGCGCTAATGTAAGGCTTGACATTGCAGCGAAACTATTAGGCATTTGAACTTACTTACCTACTTACTTACTGATCGCAAGACATACTGACCGACTGCCTGATCGATAGCAATTTTGTCTATCAAATGGCCTTCGCATTTATTGTAGCATTCAAATTACTCATTTCTATAAGCCAAAAGTGCTAATTTTGGTTCTGAACTCGCTAAATATTCGTTTTTAAACATAAGCACAGTTTGCAAAATACAACGTGGTTGTGAGGGTCTAGCTTGCACTTTTGACTAAATATTTACATGTCACCTTCTAATCCTACCTATCTAGTGCTGCATTTTTCAAGATCATCTCTTCCCCACAATCACATAATATCATGTTTCACTGCATTTATAGGGCAGGTTAATTAGGCAACGCCCTCCAACTCTAGTTGTGCCAAATGTATCTCGTCTTCTAAATCACGATTTTTGAGAAAATGATTGCGCTAAAAACCACCTTCATCTCAGTAGTTGGATTTCTATTTAAAATCGCAAGCTGCTAGTTTGGCAATAATTTGTAAAAAGGTATCTCTTGTCACAGAACATCTTGTAATAAAAGATTATAGCTTCTGCATACCATGTACAATTCATTAACAATGGAAATCACTCGAACATCCACTACGATTGCATTCAAAGTGTGAAATTAGTTAAAACAATCGGAAAAACGTGTAAAATGAAACATCTGAATTTAATTCAATTTTCTGAACTGAAAGTCAATGCTATTGCGGAACACTTCAAAAGGTTTCATAAGACCACAGATGACGACGGCTTGCAGAATCTTAATCTTGTCCCAACACTCCTTTAACACCACGCTTTACATTGGAAGTTGAATTGAATTTCCTAACCGCCACTTCATATGCCATCGTATCTGGTTTTGTCGAATAGTTCTTATCGACAGGATCTTCTCCTTTTCGTGCTATATAAGGTACAAGATTAAAAGCATCTCACTGCTCATGCAAACTAATTATTTTCAATACAAAGCTTAGTAAAATGGCTGATGGGGGGCGGGGAGGAGGGTTAATACCTTCTCTCCACCTTGGAAATGCAAATGGACTGTGTGTGTGAAGGAGGCCTTGAGTAATTATTGCGCTGAGGTAGAGAGTAATACGTATTTTAGTAACCAATTAATTTGAAAGGTTTATTATAGTCGATTTGCAGGCTTAGAGTTGGCGGTTACTCTCTCCCCCCCTCTCTCTCTCTCTCGCTCTGTCTGTCAATGAAAGTGGTGCTTCTGTAGTGGGAGTGAAGGAAAAGGTCCCCGAAGTAGTCTTTCTCATTCTGACCATTACCTGTTTAGTAGGCAGTGAAAAGAGCAAATAACG
Organism: Rodentolepis nana; assembly: GCA_900617975.1. Lineage (NCBI taxonomy): Eukaryota > Metazoa > Platyhelminthes > Cestoda > Cyclophyllidea > Hymenolepididae > Rodentolepis > Rodentolepis nana. The sequence continues at coordinate 33,599 of UZAE01000050.1, read as the reverse complement.
TTGAAGTGATGAAAAGTTGTCTCATAATTAGATGTTTTCAATGTAGTCGAAATGGCGGTTCAAGGAATACCTATCTTTATCTGAACGAATAAAATAGAATATACATAATGAAATTTCAGATTACGAAATACGACGCATAACACCCACGCAGATCTTTGTAGATGGTGGAATCAAGTTAACAGTATCTATAACGTGTTTGTCTAGTTACTTTGACAGACAAGTAAGTTGTTTACTTTGTTAATGGGGGCGTTTCACTTGGTCAATGTAATCGAAATCTTGATTAGGGCGTGTTTTCAACACAACAATTCACCACATGACCTTTGGTGAGAAACTCGAAATCTGACGTCTATCTAACACACTGACTTAATTAATGATGCAGCAATTTCACGAGATCTGCCCACTGAGTGCATTGACAGATGTCGAACTATTACTTGTTAAATTCTTTAACAACTTCAGTTTTAATCACTTTCCAAATTCTTTTCTGCCTTTTTGGTTCTGTTTTCTGTCTGCTACAAAAGTTAAGGTCACAAGGAGAACGATAACTTCAGGTGCAATTAACGTCACTCCCTAGTATAAAAAGGGTCACTTTCTTTCGTAGACATTGAGTCTTTTACATCCACTAATCCACCAAGATCATGGGACTGGCAGTATAGTGGCACAAAGTGATTGGGTGTTCAATCATTGCCCATCTTGTCTGTTGAGTGAACACATCAGTCAGAAAAAGTTCGAGTCAATCTTATGTCCATCAAGGCATTGAAACAATTACGCATATGCAATTACTTACCACCGTATGATCAACGGACCGATAGTGTGACTGCAGAGCAATCAAGGCGTTGTGTCTGTAGCACCAGTTCTTCATTCTACTTTCCCAAAGGCCATCAATTTCAACCTTCAAAGCTTTCTTGAATTCCACTGAGCCCTTCACTGTAGTGTCAAAGTTGACCAATTCATGTCTAGCTACATCAACAATTAATACAACAGGGTAAATATCATTTCCGAAATTACCGATAATGTCTACCATCTCCCATGTTTGTGATTCCTGTCTCCCCACCTGCATCCCTCACCTCAGCTTTGGTCAACTTAACGTCACTGAAACTTGTCGTTAAACACAATGCTATAATAATGCATATTCCTAGATTGCCAATTTCTGTGTGAAGTGTCTATCAAACATGCCCCCAAGTAACCCCCTTCATAATGCTTTCCGTGAGTAGTGCTATTTCGTATCTTTGTGTTGTCTTGTTTAAAGCATTCTCGGTGTTATCCAATCCTCCGGACTAATCTAACACTGCTTTGGAATTGTGTCAACTGGCACATTTGAAATTATATTTCAAAAGATAAATAAACAGCACTCATAAATACTGTCAAAGGCACGTTTGTTAGAATTCGTGATTTTGTGTTGGGGATAGCACAAACTGTAGGTTACTAAAACGAGTGTACTTCGTGTGCTCAATTCCTCTTCAGAATTTTCATTTAAATAACTAAATTCCCGCAGATAATCCCACATATTGTAAAAATTGGTACAAATCTGAGCTCACAAATTGTACGATAATAATTGTTTTTCAATTCAACACTTCACTGACGTAACGTAGCTTTAAAATTTGGGACAAGATAAAGGTACACAAGTGTAAAGAATGACAAGCACTCGCACATTTGATTATTTTCGATCATTCCATCTAAAATGTCACAAGTAGACTTCGGATGCCAATTTCGAGGCTTTGCAATTAGTAATTATTGATTGGCCCGACCGACTGACTGACTGAAAGCACATTCGAACTACATTTTGTGCATAAACCAAAAGTTCTATTTCCAGCCATAAGACCACACAATATCCGTTTTCGCACCTAACCAAAATGTAGAAAGCATTAATAAGCAACAGAGATTGAGTGGGAAAGATTTCACAGTCACAAATGCACGATTTGCAGTCTTGTTAACCATTAAAAGCAACAAACACTAGATCATATGAATCAACTGCAAATTACATTCAATTTTCCTTTTGTTTGTGAACGTTGATAAATGTGATTGTGCGAACTCTTTTGCTATATATCGACTAAATATTGACATGTCAACTTCTAGTCCTACATGTCTAGAACTTCTGTTTATTCATATTCACTTTCCACCACAGTCATATGATATTACCCTTCGGTTTTGGGTGCAAAACTAGGTATGACTTTTCAATGATTTGAGCATGCAGAGAATATGCAGTGATAGGGAGTATGGTTCATTTGAAATTAGGAAGAGGACCCCTTGTTAAGAATTGCTCCGATTCTTAACTTGATTTAGAAAACACCATTCGTTAGTGCCAAGATCCTAATGAGAGCAGACCTCGTGTAATAGCTGCATCATAAGGTGAGACAGTGTGCTGGGGGAAGGGGACGATAGTATTCGAGTTTCACATCAAAGTGCATGAACTCAATTTCTGCGTTGAAAACACGATTTTCATCAAGATTTCGTTTACACACACCAAGTTAAATGCTCCCATTAACAAAGTAAGCAACCTGCTTGTCAGAAGGAGTAATTGCACCCACAAAAGTACTCAGTTTTTGTGAATGTCGTTTGATTGTAGAAATATTTCTGTGAAAATTCAATCCTCATTTTCCTCTACTTCTTTCATATCTTCTTTACTTATCCAATTTTAAAATTTATGATAATTTTTGTTATCAAATGGATTCGAAATATGGCCATCGGGAAGTGCAGTTCAATTGTACTTTATCCCATTCCAATTCTCGTTACAATTGGCCAAGTAACAGCAACCGTTTAGAACAAGAGCATGAGTATATTAACATTCCACATCTTGCTGTATTCCAGTGACTCGAGGTTAAATTTCCAATTCTCCTTCACCGAACTCATTTCTGTGAAGTTGAGAACCAATAACGGAATGTAAACTGAAGATTATTCTCAACTTCTATCTCCCCACTATTTACAATTACAGAGAAACAGTTCCTTGATCTGAAGTTGGTACATTTCAGAGCTGAGAGTGGGTGATTGGTCATGACACTCTGAACATGCGATGCTTATTCTAGTTCTGGAATTGCGTTCACCAAGGCCATTATTGAGGTGTATTGGACCAATGATTGAAATTTAACAGCGTTTTACACTTTCTTGGCCAATCAACACACCCACTCATCTGTCTCCTAAGCCAATTGGAATACAGCGTGTTCCATACAATTGTATATAAGTACGATCACACGACAGCCAAATTAGCCATCACAATGCGAGTGTTTGTTCTATTCCTCATAGCGTTGTTTTGTGCAGTGGCGAGGAGTTATAACATTCTTGACAGAAAACGTAAAACCCTCGACTCCAACAACACTGTCACCATTTCCCTGCCCAATGAATTGCTTATCGATTGTGCAAATCGATTCATTATTCACTCTCTGAAACCCATTGAGAAGGTGACAGTTAACATGACTTCTCACAATCTCTTGTCAAACGATATTGGATTGAGGGTGTTTCAACCACTTGAGGCCAATGGAACTGGAGGTGAGAACGGATATGTCTACGATTTGAAGTATTACGTACCTATTGAACTCAAATCTGGCAGTTATTTTGGACTCAATATTACCTTCTATCATTGTCCTCTTGAGTCTTGCCAGAGTCCTGAAGACTTTGCCATAAATAGTATTCAACGATACGTACGAATGGTGAGCCATTATGTTCACATACTTGGGGAAACAGATAAACCACTTTATCGTCCTGGAGAGACTGTTAAAATGCGTTTCCTTGCTCTTACAAGACAAACTATTTTGCCTTCATCGGAATCCCCTACATGGCCAAGTTATCGAGCACAAGGTGAATATTGGGAGGAGAAGAACGTAGAAAAATTGGAACCTGAAGTACAGAAGAGACGTACAGAAGTTCCATACTTTGACTCAATCGAGATGAAGGATCCTCTTGACAACACAGTGCAACAATGGAAGAATGTGAAAACCCTTGAAGCTCTCAACCTCTCATACAATCTCATTAGTGATGCTGCTGAGGGAAGGTGGACGATTGTTGCTCGTGTTCAAGAGGAAAGAGAGGAGGTAGTGTTTCAAGTGAGACACTATGTTCTTCCTCGTTTCCAGGCCCACGTCACAGTACCAAGAGAAATAGAGCCACAGGACGTGAATGTCACTTTCAGTGTTTGTGCATCTTACACAAACGGACCAACCATGGCAGGCGTATATGACGCTCAACTCTGCATCTGCAGTCAGCGAGAACTTAGTCGTCAACAGGAAACTAAGAAGATGATGCCGAAAAATGAATGCAAGAGTAACTATGGATCGGTCACTCGACAATGTATGCGTTTCAATGGTGTACTTCAGCACACCACCTGCACTAACGTCACAGCAGACATAGCCAAGTTGGTTGGAGGAAGAGAGCCAGGTTGGGACGATAAATTGGGCGTTTTTGTGGAGGTGACTGAAGAGGCGACGGGTCTGTCGATTGTGGCTTCCAACGCAGTTGGAATCAAAATGTGGCCCAAGGCGAAGTTGGAATTGAAAATGCTTTCTACATTCAGACCCGGTTTTCCAGTTGTGGGACAGGTGATTTACAGAAATAATAATAATTTTACAAAGGAATTGGAACTTATTGTTCGAGAAGATACCAACCCCTGTGTTGGATTTTGGTCTTCAAGATCCACATCTAAAGTCCACCTCAAACGAATTATTGCAGTAGAAAATGGACGAGATGAATACAAGTTTGTTCTTCCACCTTTTGATTTTGAAAACCCTGCCTCCATAGTTGTACACCAGATTAAAACAAGTAATGATTCAAATGAGAATATGTCTGCGAAAGTCAGTGGTATTAACACCAGTTCCTATTGGCTCCCAAGACCTCGTCCAGATTGGCAATTGCAGGCGAACAAACGCCTAAACCTGTGGGATGAAAGAAAAGGTTTGGCGATTCAGGTTCATGTGATGAATAAGAAGAATGTCACTTGTCCAGGTGAGGTAGAATTACAGGTGATCTCGAATGAACGCCTTCCTGAGAACACTACTCTGATACTACATTTCCTCAAACGTGGACAGTATATTTCCAGAACACTCGAGTTACAATCTGACTATACATGCAAACCAAGGGACGATGTCTATGGACATTACGAATGCAAGAATGATGGTGATATAATTTGTAAGGAAGGATGGACTGGTCCTAATTGCCTTATTCCTGTTTGTAACGAGGAATGTGGCAAAGGGGGGATTTGTGTGGCTCCAAGTAGGTGTGCGTGCAAACCAGGTTGGAGTGGCGAGTCATGTGAGGCTTGTATTCCCAGAAAGGGCTGTAAGAATGGTGATTGCATTGAGGGTGGGGATTGTGTCTGTCGTGAAGGATTTGATGGCTACCTATGCGATAGAGCTGCTGTTACTTTCGAGGAGATTATCACACCAAGAGAGAATGAGACGACTGTAGTCAAGTCTCTTGAGGAAAAGGAGGAAGTAACAGGTATCAGTATTGTAAATACTCCACGAAGAACAGTGTTCAAACATGTGACTCATCTCCAACTGGACAGCGATTTCGGACCAGAGTTGCGTGCTGTAGCATATGTTTTGGTTGAAGGAAAGATGGCAACCGATTACCTTCAGATCGAGAATATCCAGTCCTGCTCCTCACCAGCAATAGCTAAGGCTTCTCAAATCGAAGGAGGAAGAGGAGGAGAAGGAGGAGGAGCAGGTTTCCAATTGAGCAGAAGAGTGGCAGCTCCAGGAGAAATGGTGAATATGACTCTGAATCTGACTCGTGTATACTCTACTGGTGATAAGATGACAGGTACTTGTTTGTTAAGCACAATCGATGTTGCCACAAAGAATTTCAACACAGTGGGAAGGCGAAACATTGATTTTGAAGCTATAATTGGTGTTCTTAAAGACAACCGAGGAAACAATGATCCGAACTGGATTTCGAGCTCAGAGGACGCATATCGTGCAGCTGGAATTGATTTTACCCTTGTTACATCAAACAAGGATTTGATCAAACCTCTTATCGTTTGTCCTATGTATTCCGAAACTAGTTTTGGAGGCCCTCAGTTAAGGAGTTCGTCTTCTTTAGTTGAACCACCGTCTCCGAAATTAACATCTAAAGATGCTGTTTCCACACCCCGTCTTCGTGATTTCTTCCCAGAAATTTGGCTCTTTGAGCCTGCTGTGCTGACAAATGGAAGTTTCGAGAAGTCGCTCACAGTGCCTGATAGCTTGACTTCGTGGGAAGCAAATGCGGTGTGTCTCTTGGGTGATCGCGGTCTTTGGGCTCCAGTTTCCAAGCCTACACTGACTGTCCGAATGCCTTTCTTCGTGGAATTCGCACCACCATTGGTAGCTCGAAGAGGCGAAACACTCCACCTACCCATTACCATCTTCCTTCACCCCAATGAAAACGCTGGCAATCGCATTTGCTACGAAGTTGAAGTGAGCATGCAATCCGATCCAGAGGACTGGAGAATTGTCGGTGCAACCACATTTTCTGCCTGTATCTGTTCGTCCCAATCTGGCCAACTAAGTAAGGAGACTTTCCGCCTTCCCATGAGACCACTTCGTATTGGCCAACTCAATCTCACTGCAACGGCGATAGCTAGAAGTGGCACTGGCATTTGTGATGCTGAGGGAGTCCATTCTTCCAAGGAGGTGTTCACCGTTTCTGACGCTGCTCGACGTTCAATTCGTGTTGAAGCCGAAGGAGTTGAGAAACGCTTAACTGTTGGCGGCATCTTCTGCTCACCCCATAGTAAGTGATTTTAAGTCAAATTAAAGTGTACTGTAGTTACAAATTTTGCCTTGAAAAAATGTCCATTTAACAGATAAATATATATTTCGATTTGTAATGTTGAGTGATCGGTTAGAAGTTTCTACGATGGGTCACGTCCTGCGTGTGCGATTTTAAAACTAATGCAATGAAAATTCAAGTTTTGGGCGTTTCTCCTTCTCTTCTTGTGGGTGATCGTTTTCTCTTAAGATGATTCAGATGGGATTTTCATTTTAGAACATTTTCGGCTTCAGTAAGGTTTAGACGCATAAATTCTAACTACACTCATGTGTGCATGGTCGATGTGTCGATTTGACAAGTGGGAGGTGAAAAGTTTGATATTCAAAACTTAATACCTGTTACAATGGAAATGAAGTAATTCATGTAATCCCTTTATCCATTCCTGGTTTCTCATTTTACGTTTGGTAGAATCTTTACAAGTTTGAGTGTAAAAAATCTTGAATCATTAATTCACTTTCTTCCGAGTCTGCACTTGAATTGATCAGATATAGATCAAGTAGAATGATTACCATTACTTAGAATGCATTTGATAACCATGTCTTACAATTTGAACAGAAGATGAGGGTTAGTAGGTGATGAAACCTTAATGACGATCCAATTACTGGTTCGATTTGATTAATTCGCATCTCACAATGTTTGTGTTGTAGATTCCTCAAAAGGCGAGCATGAAGTGAAAGTCGATTTGGAGGACAAAGAAATAGTGGAGGGTTCTCTTCGAAGTTACGTGGCTGTGGGTGGGAGTGCAATCAGTAGGGCCCTTTCCAATCTCGACTCTCTGGTTCAAATGCCCACTGGATGTGGAGAACAAAATCTCGCAAAGGTTGCACCAAGTGTCTACGTGCTCAAGTATCTTCTCAGTCATCAGAATGCATCCCAACTTCGTCAGAATTCCTTGGCCAGAAAAGCAGCCGGTTATATTGTCAGTGGTTTCGATAATGAACTGAAATATCAACATCCCAATAATGGTGCCTTCTCTACATTTGGACCCGGATACGGTGCAAATGGAAGCACTTGGTTAACAGCATACGTGTTTGAGGTATTCAGTGAGGCCGACGACCTGCCCTTGTCAATCATCTCGCAACAAAGTCTCAGCGCTCACCCTGTTTTAAGTAAGGCTTTCGACTTCCTTGTCAGTCAGCAACAAGATGATGGTTGTTTTATCGAGTCGGGCAATAGATTCATGACTTTCATGGAAAACACAGATTCAGAAGAAAGCAAGCTACTACTTACTTCTCACGTGCTTGCCGCATTCAGTTCTGCTGGAACTGCACTGAAGGAAGTTAAAGGCACCGAATATAGTAGGAGTGTGCAATCTGCAATCGAATGCATCAAATCAATTGGAGAATCGTTCTCCATTGAAGAATGGTCAACTTCACTGATTGCCAAAGTTCTCTACGCCACAAAGAAGTTCCCGTCGGTGACTGGGGAATCAATGTTGATGGCAATGATGCATGCCCTAGAGAAACGCTCGACGACAGAATCAACAGTAAGTGGATCTATGAAATGGTGGCAAGAATCGGAGAAGCAAAGGGAGAAGAAAATCAGCAGCTTCTATTACGATAGATTGAGAGATCTGGAAACTACGGCTTACGCTCTGTTGGCATTGAGTCCTGAAAACATTTCTCATGACGATCAAATTGCAGTGGGAAAGTGGCTATCAAAACAGCAAAATGAGAAGGGTGGCTTCTATTCTACTCACGACACTGTGATGGCTGTTCGAGCTTTGATTGAAACTGCTCGTCTTTTCCCAACACCTACTGAGTCTACAGGGGTGAAAATTAGAAGTGAGGAAATGTCGGAGGTCGACTTCAGCTTAGAAATCGGTCCTGAAAATGAATTCATCTCAAATACATTTGAAATAGGAAGACATAATAAGAGCAGTATCAGTAGACTCAGTCTCAGCATTCAATCGTCCAAGCGGGTGTGTGTCTCTGCTCACTTCACCTCAATCTACAATGTTGTAGAATCGAAGAAGGTGGATGATAACTTTTCTGTGGATGTATCTGTTGACCAAAGTGGCAGCAATGCTACTGCACTGTGCACGACAGCCCACTCCTCTATTTGTATTCGTCAACCAAATCCCAAAGCAACAGGAATGCTTCTAGTAACTCTTCAACTGCCCAGTGGATGGAACGTGGCAGTGGGTGAGTTAAGCAAGATTCCTCTTAATGGAGATCTGCAGAAACTGGAGTTTGATGCTAAAAAGCAGGTAGTGATTGCTTATCTCAAAGAATTTGAAGGCGGAATGGAAAGTGGTGAAAGGTGCTTCAGTGTGACTCTATACCAACGAACGTACGTCCAGAACTCAAAACCAGGTTTGATTACTGCTCGTGACTACTATAATCCAAATGAGGTATTGGAGCAACCATTCCAACTTGACCCATGCCAACTCTATTGGGAATCGTCTATGGGAGGACCTACTGATGATCCAACTGAGAAATCATTGACAACCACAACTCCTCCCTTCCCTACTGAAGCACCAGACGAGAAGCCAATTTGTCCAACCTGTGGAGATCTCGAGACCTCAGTCATGAGCCAATATCTCAACAATTCCTTGTGTCTTCATCATCGACAATTCTTTGTATTCAAGAAGTACAACAAGTCTGAAGAGGGTTCTATTGAAGGGCTAATGTATGCATTCGGTTACGGCAATCATTTGGCCTCATGGAATACCACTTTAAAATGGACCAGCACATGTGAATGCGAAGTGCTGGAGATGGGAAACATTATCGGTATTTTTGGAAATGGCATTTACCCTGGTGACTTAAGTGTTGATGTGGATAGACATGAATTGGTCAATTTCGACACTACAGCGAAGGGCTTAGTGGAATTCAAGAAAGCTCTAAAAGTTGAAATTGATGGCCTTGAGGAAAGTAGAAGGAAGAACTGGTGCTACGGACACAACGCCTTGTTTGCTCTACAGAGGAAACTGGCTCCATCGAATAGCACCTTTTAATCCAAGTCATGAATCAATGTAAAGCATAAATCTTTGTTCTTTTTGTTAACTCTAATGAGTCATTCTCTCTAATATTATTTCATATTTTTACTTGTTTACATCAATAAAAATCCATTCATTCACAGATTGCCAGGCGTGTGTTCCGAAGGGAAATTTGAAGGGTTTAGAGTGTGACAAGACTATTGTTCATAACATCTTTAGTGAATATACAAACGTTCCTAATTGATCTGAATGGTCAATTGGTTTGGTGTCTTCCTCAATAGACTTCCTTTATTTCTCAATAAGGGCTTCATGAAATCAAGGTGTCAAGTAGTCTCTAATTTATAGTTGAAATGTTGATTATATGAGCAAGTCACTGTCTAACATTTGAGTTAATACCGAACGGGAATTGCCATGACTAAATGAAATGTGGCCTATTCTACTTTTTCTACGCCACTCACACACACATTTCACAAGAATCCATAACTCGACATCGATTTCCCTTTCCCACTAAACACTTGATTCACATCCTGCTTGAGCGTCCGAGGCAGATCACTGTAAGGAACTTCCTATACTTCCACATTTTAGTAACCGAAAACGCAATAAATGTTCACTTTCAGTGTGGCATTCTGGTACCGAATTTTCCAACAGCTTAGCCTATGTTGAAGCACTTGTGTGACGATGCTTTGAGAATTACACTTTTCTTCCAGCACTTGAGTACTCATTTTCGTCGTCTACTCTTTCGACGCAATATCATCTGCCGTGATGTGTTCTGGACGATCGTCAGTTTGTTACCACCCACCTTACGATAGACAATGGTGGGTGAACCGTAAGTTGGAAGAGGAAAGGTGAAAATGTGCAGCCGTAGAAGTGGAGTTATAATTGAAAGTACTCGTGATCGTAGAAGAGGCCTGAACACCACTACATGCTTTCGGCCTTCATAATATTCAGGCTTATATTATAATATTATATTATATATTATTATGACAAAAAAAATAAATAAGGTTTGCATAGATTTCGATTATATCGATCAGTATAAAAGCCACAATTAGCTATGTAAATAATCTACCTCTCTGATAAGTGATTTCACTCACAACGGATATCTCAATCTGTTCGCTTTCAAGACCTCAAGAAAGTATTCGACGTTTGAGGGGATTATGCTCTCCTTAGCTACTTCGTACTCTCCTCCCTACCCAACTCACTCAACTTGTTTCAATAGTCGGAGAAGATTGGTATAGCCTCTATAAGTTGCATCACCCTAGCAATATGTTAATTGTCGATTTATCTGTGCAATAGGCTTTATTTTAGGCCCATTCTAACACCTGTCTCCAAAATAGGCCGAGTATTGATAGGTGGGAATGGGGAGGGACGCTCAAACCAGATGTGAATTATGTGATCACGATCTCTATTTCTTACAAGATATTTCGAGGTGAATCTCACGCTCAGGTCGGTGTTTTCAAGTGTCATGCCAATGCGTGGCCGCTCGATTCAGTAGGTCATGATATCTTGTCGCCTTTCACCAATCTGTTGAAATTGCATTAGCTCTCATCCTCATTTCACTTCATAAATTCTACCCCCTCAATTCTGCCTTCAACCACTTCTTCACATCACTCCCACATCCCAGCTTTTGTTCACTTTTCGCCCAAAATACATAATTCCTGGCTGTCAGTCCCCCTAAAGCTGTTCCATCCTTCATTATGTCTCGCGAATGTTGCGCCATTTCATTCTCGTGTGATGTCATATCTATGGATCATTCAATTTTCTGCAGTTCTTAGATAAGAAAAAGAAACTGTGTGTCGTTGTTCCCTGTGATCACACAAAACTGTTGGATGTGTTCCGTAGAAGTGGTGATCTTCAATTCATATAATTGAATTGTATCCAGATATTTCACTTTACACTTTCACATGATTGTTTCAACTCACTTCGTTTTATTTATTTATATCAAATGGCAGGCCTTTTGATGGTTATCATTAGCCATTTAGTTGACTTCAGGCATCACAGAGGGAAGGAACATCAAAATGAATGAAAGTCGAGAGGGAGGGGGAGCAGAAGAGCGTTTCAAAGACGAAGGTAGAAAAGATGGAAAAAAAGGTGAGGTAAGTACTGTGGAAGTAGTCAAATATGACATACAGTGGGGTCTTGGTAGTTAGAAGTGAGAAATCAACTGCCGGTTTATGGAATTTTTTACCGTATGAGTATACGTTGCCCAGGGGGCACCACGTGGAGGTAAGTCTATCGCACACCCCTGAATGCAACCGTTATGATTGTTCAAGTGATTGATGAATTGCACAGTATGCAGTAGTAATACTCACATCTTAAAAAGAGTGCAGTGCCAAACTTGCAGCTAGAACTATTAAATTGAAATCCAACTGCACAGATGAAGGTGATGTTGGCGCAATCTTATTCCCAAACATCGTGATTGATGAAACGACGAATGTGAGAATATGCTAATATTGACTGCCAATCTCTCTGTTAAGTGATTCCAAAACACTTGTGCGAGTACCCTTCTTCATTCCAGTGTGATGTCTAATTCATTACGGTCTCTGAAACACTTCTCCTACATTGTTTCGCGACACTGTGAATTTCTGTACTGCCATCAAAGTTTGCAGTGGACTTGCTTCAGAATGATGCATTTGGTGTCATGAGCAGTTCGATTTTAGGAGGATTACAGAGGGCACATGCATACATATTGCCACTTTTGGCACCAAAAACATCCACCGATAATTGTAGACTATTATTCGTCCCTTGCACGTATCCAACTCTGCAATTTGACTCGTCCTTAAAATGTCCGTTGGTAGTTTTGTTTACGCATGCTTAATCGGTGGGCCAAAGAGTCACGTTTTAAGTGGTTTTAGAGTGTGTGCAAACTAACTCTAAGCCCACTAATCGACCATAACAAACTTTACAACTTATTTGGACACTAAAACACTCATTACTCTCTACATCAGTGCAATTATTACTCACGGCCTCCTTCATACACACTTCATTTGCGTTTCCAAGGAGGTGGGAAGATATTACCCCACTCCAATCCCCCCCCCCTGCCATTTTAATAAGCTATGTATTGAAAAGAGATAATTTGAATTATCAGTGACAGGTTAGCTGTGATGTTCCTAATTTTGAACCCCTTCATCGAACGAAAAACTATTCGACAAAACCAGAAGCAATGGCAAATGAATTTATGGTTGGTAAAAGCGCTTAAAAGTCTAATGTAAATCATGTTGTTATTGGCGTGTTGGGATAAGACAAAGATTCAGCAAACCGTTGGGTTCTGATTATTTCAACTTGTTTCATTCCTCCAGTACAATCGTTGTGAAAGTTGAAATGAGTTCCATCGTTAATGAATTGTACACAGTATGTAGAAGTAATAATCACTTCTTAAAAGAAGTACTGTGACAAGTAATGCTTGTTTACAGATTATCGCCAAACATGCAGATGGAAATTTATAATGAAATTAAGCTTCACAGGTGGAGGTGGTTGTTAACGCAATCAAATTCACAGTCATCGTGATTTTGAAAACGACTAGCTTTTGACAAAAATAGAGTTGTAAGGCGGTACCCAGTTATCGTGGAATAAAATCTCAGGTGAACTTATGAGAAGTAATTGTGGATGCCAATTGGTAATCCCTCTCGCTCCTCAACGCCGCAGTCAAAGTGTGGAGTAAGTGCATTTTTCCATCAAAGAGAGGTTGAGTTGGAGGCATCAATTTTGGTGCAGAAATAATGCCACATGTTAGGGACAGACAAGCGTTGTCTTCTGGTTGTGTTCAAAAAAGTGTTGGTTAGGACTTGATAATGGGGGCATAGTGTGAGTGGTTTTGATTATAGTTTAGATTTTGAATGCTTATCAAGCCTATTCATATTGAGGGACACTGCGATAGTTTGATGAGAGTGCAAACGAAATCAGTTTGTCAGGTTCCTTGGTGAATCTACACACAATGTAGCAGGCCAGGTGGTAAGATTGCTGAGATTTACAAGTGGCATTATGTCTAGAGTTTGTTGAGGGTTCTTGTGGGCCATGAAGAAATAGAAATATGTGCTACTACTATGTTAGTGTCCTACAAATTAAAGACCTTTCGAAGAAATACCTGTAGGTAATCCACCTTTATCAATGAGGTCAATAATGAACGACTGTAGACATTATTGGGACTGGGAATTTTGTAACAAAGCACCCTAATGGCAATATCAGGATGATCACTTCGACTCGCAAAAATATGATAATCTGAGAGAATTCCAATCGACAAACAAAAGTGCTTTCGAGACTCTGAGAACCGCGCAGCTAAAAATCGTTAATTAAATTTTTTACGGAAGAAAAGCATAATGAGCCAAGAAAATAAATGGTTTGGAAATAAAATCACGACACCATTGATGCTCAAATTATTCCCCAAATATATGGGAAGCCGTATAAATTTATGTATTCCGCGACAAGGATTTTCGTGTCCCAATATAACCGTATTGCATAAAATATCATCGTTTTCTGAGGCAAAAAGTTGAAAGATAAGTAAGTAAAATTATGTCGACGTTAATTGGCCAATGTGAATTATTATATAAGTTATAATTTTTGTTCAACTTAGAAATGCGTACAACCGTTATCGATCGAATAATAGACAAGTCAAACTAAAATATATGACAATACGATTTCGTTGAGAATTGCAGGTTAGCATAATTTTTAACTTACCATCACAAACATCCAATTTTGATGGTGCCCATAAAATGCGTGATCAAAATTTTATATATATTAAGTTAAAATAGCGGATCGCTTTCTTAATTTATAATTATTTATAAATCTAATCAAGATGTTAGATGTAAATAGTTTTAAAAGATTATTTTCCCAAATAATAATTTTGCTTATAACTAACTATTTAAATTCATTTTAACCTTGTAGTCATTTTGTTATCTCACCTTGACCTAAGGCACTGCTGTCTTGCAATGGATGACGAGGTATATAAATTATGGAGAATTAAAAAGACACTTCTTAAAATGTGCCTTGACAGAGGCTATTTAGTCATGCAAAAGGAATTAGACCAATCTCTTGAGGAATATAAGGAATCATTGGGTGAATCAATACCTCGAAAAGGATTACTATTGGTTGTAAACCACGAAGAGGATCCTTCCGATATGTTGTATGTTTTTTTCCCTGATGAAGATCGTGTAAACATGAAGACTATTCGTACTTTTGTGGAGCAAATGCAACATGATTCATGCACCAAAGCCATTCTTGTACTTCGAAACGCCGGCTTGACTCCTGCTGCTAAATCTGTAAGTATGCTCCATTTTTTATAGAATCGTGGTAGGCTATTGCGGAATTACTGTCAAAAAAAATCACAATGGAATGTTTCTATGAACATGAGCTAATGGTAAATATTACCGAACATAAACTTGTTCCGGAACACATTGCTTTGACGGCTGAGGAAAAGCAGGAACTTTTGGATGCATAGTAAGTGCTTAAGCGTGTTTATTGTTGCATGCTCTCTCTTAGTCGGCTGAAGGAAAGTCAATTGCCAAAAATTCAATCCACTGATCCTGTTGCCAGATATTATGGTTTGAAACCCGGACAGGTAGTGCGTATCAATAGGCCATCAGAAACGGCAGGCCGGTACATTACTTATCGAATAGTCGTTTAATTGCATGTCCCATTTGTTCTGTTAATGCGTTATTTTTAAATATGATCATCTCGGTTTTATAAGTCTTTGCCTTTTTAGTGTGGTTAGTATCGATTCTTGTTTTTTCCCATTGTTCCTTAAATTTGTCCGTATTAAGTTTAGCTTTGCTCTTTTCTTATTATTTATTTATTTGGGAGATCGCTTTACTGAGTAGGAAGACGAGGGGCGATAAATAGAAGAAACTGTTTGAGGGTGCGAAACAAGCACGTTGAATGCTCAAATGACTATATTTAGATACTTATATGTAAATGAGAGTGTTCTTTAACAATGGACCTAAGGTTGAAGGTGGCGTTGGTGTCACTTTATTACTTCGATCGGCTTAATGAACTAACAGTGCTCAATTTCGTAATTGTTTCAGATACGGCATGCGAGCTCTTAGGATGAGCAAAGAAGACCAAGGAAAAGATTGAATAGGTGTTGTAATGTGGTGTGAGGAGCTGTGTGGTAGCTTGCTGTTAATCTGGCCCCAGACAGTGAAAAGTAATTAATATAAACAAATAGTCTTTTTATTGATGCTTCAGAATTGGCGTTCGTCGCATTGTGATTTTCTGTGATCTCAATTTTCGACTGTGCCATAGTCGAACGAGGGACTAATCGGTGCCCATGTTACATCGTGACCTAAATTGATTTAAATGCGCTATCTATTTTATAAGACTTGGAAGCATAAAATCAAGCAAGATAGTAATTTGGGCCCGACGCCCTGCTAGCTCTTAATCTCGGGGTCGTGGGTTCGAGCTCCACGTTGGGCGTGGCGAGTGCGCGTGTGCGAGCAAGCACCTATTTGGGGTGTGTGATAGACTTACCTCCACGTGGTGCACCCTGGGCAACGTATACTCATACGGAAAAAAAGTCTATTAACCGGCAGTTGACTTCTGACTCCAAACCACCATCACCCCAGTGTATGTCATATTCGACTACTTTCGCGGTACTCACCTCACCTTTTTTCTACCTTTGCGTCTGTCTCTTTTACATCTTTGAATCACTCTTCTGTCTCCCCCCCCCTCAGACTTTTTTCCACTTTAATGTCCTCGCCCCCTCTGTGAGGCCTGAAGTCAACTAAAGGGCTAATGATAACTATCAAGATGCCTGCCATTTGATATAAATAAATAAATAAAGTAATTTGGACTTGAATATAAACTGCACCAACTAATACGCCTGTCCGCGTAGGATGGGAGGGGGGTGAGTGCTTATAGTGCATAGGCACTATCAAGGCTGCCCAAAAGGACCTCGAGTCCGCTGAACTATTCGGAAAGCGAGTCGTGTCAATGTTTGGTTTTTGTGGGATACGTAATCGCTTCATCACATGCACGCACGCCGAGATTGGGAGGTGCGCCGTACAACTCTCTGTACAGACAAACGCACAGCCAGTTTTCAATCAGAAGTCTCCGTTTGTTTAACCCAATCCGCCATGCTGATTATGATTAAGCTCCCCGAGTGAACACTATTCACCGTATACATATTGAATAAACGTGTTCCGTGCTATACGTCTATTTCCTCAATGGCTGGGCTATAGCTTAGCTAGTTCTGGGAATCTAGCTAGATGTGGGAGAATCTGCCACAGAGATTTCTGAGTCAGTCAGGCTTTAATAAAGTAGCAATCCGCTACATTTTGAGCAAACACAAGATCGAGAGTAGAGGTCTCACAGGCAATCGTGATTAAGATTCGTGCAACGTAGCGTTAACCATATTCGCAGTTGACAAGTGTTTTCATACTGACAAACTATTGCGTTTTAGATGTTTACGAGGTTTCTACAAGATTAATGTTCAGCCATCAAATAAAACTTTGTAGCAAAGGGGGCATTTTTTAGTAAAGTAGGTGACAATTTAGTTAAAGTTCTAGTAAATCAATGCATGCATCATTTCCTTAGTTGGAGTGCTTTAAATTGGAAGAAAGCCACACTAAGAGGTCAGAATTAGAGTATCTTGTCCAATTACGGGGTGTGCGATAGACTTACCTCCACGTGGTGCACCCTGGGCAACGTATATTCATACGGCAAAAAAGTCTATCAATGGGCAGTTGACTTCTGACTCCAAACTACCGTCACCCCACTGTATGCCATATTCGACTACTTCCACAGTAGTCACCTCATCTTTTTCCTACCTTCTTCAATGTTTCATAGCCCAGCTATGAAGGAAACAGACGTGTAGCACGGAGCACGTTTATTCAGTTAGTACATTGTGGATAAAGTGTACACGCAGGGAGCTTAATCATGATCAGGATGGTGGATTAGGTTAAACAGAGGTTAATGATTGGTCACTGTTTGTATGGTCGCACCTCCCATTCCTGGCGTGTAGGCATGCGATGACGTGTCCCACAGGTTCTTTCTTGAGTTGTTTCTTGTTGTTTTGGTGGTTACTTGGGAATTTGAAAGTCCGATGGCTATTATTTTGATAGTTGGTATTTGAGGTGAAGTTGTCGAAGGTTGTTCGTTTGACTTGTATGACAGCTGTTTTGTACGTCTTCAGCTTCTCCAATTTGTTCAGTAGTGTTATGAAGGGTGTCTCGCTTTCTTTTGAGTTCCACAAGGTTTTTAGACCAGAACACTCTATAGTGTTTGGCCTTACCACAAGGAATAGATTTCTTTGCCCATCTGATCATAATATTTGTGATTTCGTTGCAAAGTTTTTCATGATGTTGGTTGTTTATCATTGCAAAGTTTGTCAGGATTTTGGTTGAAGTTTAGAGACTTGTGTGAAGTTCATTGTCTAAAAGGTTAGTGAATCTTGTCGTTGCAAAGTTTTTCATGATGTTGGTTGTTGTTGAGGGGACTTGTGTGAAGTTCATTCTCTAATAGGTTTGTGAATCTAGGCCAATCCGCCTTCTTGAAATTCCATGATAGCTGATATTGATGGACAGTATGCCAGGATTGCGGTTGTAGCTGATGGGACTTGCGTAGTTTATGAATTCAGGCCAGTAGCCTTCTTGACGTTGTATAATAGCTTGGTTGGCATTTTGGGTTGTTGATGGTAATACTAGCAATGACTAGTTTATAACTAGGACTAGGACCGTCAATTATTTTGCTGTTTGTATGCTCATTTTTGCCACTTGAAACCAAGAGCAAGTCAGAGGTTTTCCTGGTTCTATTGTAGTGCAGGTAAGTAGCAGGATCCTCATCGCTGTAAATAAACTCTAGAGGACTGCTGTTAAGCATGTCTACGATTTCCTTCCCAGATGTGTTTCGGTTCTTATAGCCCCATTTGGTGAAATGGACGTTGTAGTCTCCGAGTACCATAGTTTAGGATGAGATACTCAGAAGGCCGAAGTTGAGTATATTCTGGGGTGGATTATTGACCGCATACATTTTGAAGTGGTTTTGACCTTTCCAAACATATGATCAGATTATTTCGGATAGATCACGTATTGTTCCCATAATTTTGATGATTTCGCAATGTGATGTGAGGCCTTCTTTTACTCCAGTTAATATTTCAATTACTACTTGCCGGTCTTTAGGCAGGAGATATATTATGTAATCTTGGATTTGGTATTGTTTGAGTCTGTCAGGTTGGTTTACATGATTGCGAATGTCTATATCATAGGTATACGGGATTTTCTGGATTTGGATCTTCTTGTCTTGTAACATCCATCCAGCATTCCACTGAAGAATTTGTAGAAATCGTGATTCGCCCTGAAAAGGATGACTTCTCCTATTAAAGTTTCGTTTCAGACTTTTCATAATAGTTTGAAGTCAACTGCGTAGTTATTGCTATTTTCGTATGAGCATATGTTTCCCAGAGGGTGTCACGTTGAGGTAAATATATTTCACGTCCTCCTCCCTACTAGCATGAAGAAAGATGACGCAATTTACTGTTTCATCGTGCGGAATAAAATGGGTGCTAAATTACCCTGTTGGGATGCCATTACTAGTGCAAATTATTCACAACAATATTTTTACGTTTGCGGGTTTTTATGCGGAACTGAGCAAGACATCGACTCCAATCTTAGTAAAATTACTACGGATTCATATTACTACCTTAATGACATACAATTTTGTGAAAATTAAATCGGTAGACCAGCAAAATGCTGACCAGACTAGCTTTTCACTTCAAAACTAAATCACACGAAGTTGAAAGAATGTAGTAAAGCTAAAACCAAAGTAAGAATACTGCCATCTAAATAAAATCTACAATCAAAACACCTTAAAATTCTTATTATTATTTTTTTATTATTTTGCCACTGAGTTTAGAAAATGTGAATAAATTTTATGAACTATCATGCGTCCAACTTCAGATAATAATTAAGAGACTTAAAAATACCATTAATCTCAACAAATTTTTCTACCTTTCTATGTTGTTGAATATTTGTCATAAAACCTTAAACATTTTCACTTAATTAGAATTTAAATTTGATAATGCTTATTAGTAAGGCAAGTTAATTTTTATTCTTCACGACTAGAGAGCGCTAATTAAGCGTTTTAGGCTTCCGTACATAAACAAGATCTTTATTGTAGATTATGAAGTCTATAATCCTAGATACAAATGAAAACGTACTGTCACCGCCTCTCGTGAAAATGGGCAATAAACTTTATCGGAAGAATCCTAGTAAAAGCTCAAATGCATCCCTGGTACCAGTCGGACACTTGGTTGAAGATTTTGATCCTAGTGAACAGACCGCTGAGGACGACCTCGCTAACGATGAAACTTGTCATTTTGTGGGAAATATTGGGGCTACGAGTGGTGGTTATGTTGCCAATCTCTACGTTCCACCTATCTTCTATTCTTTCATAATTGGCGCCAAGCATTCCAAACTTCTGGAACTGGAAGCGGAGTTTTCCTGCAAATTAAATGTTCCCGGTGTTCAATCAACTCACGAAGAGATTAAAATCTCAGCACAATCGGAGAATAATATTCGAAGAGTTGCACGTCGTATCGCATGGATTGTCTCCGAAGCTCGACCCAAAATGAAACCCACTCACTTTGTCTGTCTACCGGCTGTTAGCGATACAATTAAGAAGAATTACCTAGCGTTGAAAAATGAAGTTCTGGAACTCACTGAAAGCGACCAGACGGGATTTTTTCGTGGAATAGAACCCGATTTATTCGTATCTGAACACAAACTTCATATCACTCTTGCAACATTGTTCCTTGCAGACCAGAGGGAAGTTAGGCTGGCTTCTCAACTGCTCTCTACTTTCATGGATAAAACGGTTGAAGGAAGGGCTTTTGATCGATCACCTCTCCGTCTTACCATTCGTGGATTCGATGTCATGAATGATGATCCAAGATCGGTCCAAGTTCTCTATATGTGTGTACGTTACGATGATTTTTTAAGTTTCGAACTTTCAGAGACTGATTTTGTTCGAGTGTTTTTATTCCCAAAACTGAAGGCTTCATTTGGTAATTATTTTTTATCTGTCTTATATTAGGGCAATTTTTGAGTAGGGAGATTATATTCTCGCAATAATCAAATTGGGCTTTGGTTATCTTCTCTATGTTTTACGGGTCATGTTTAATAATTGAGATTTTGAAAATGCACTTTATTATTAGACCGGCTCGTTATTACAAACTTTTCGGAGGTATGCTTACATTATTAAATTCTTCCTTTAAGGTACGAATTTCGCAAAGTCCCATAAAGGTGGAAATGGAAAGCAAATCTATTCCTTGCCTCCTTCGTGAAGGAATGATTTCCAAAGAATTTCTTGGTGTCTTGATTGAATCCTTGACCATTTTTTGTGTTGGCTTTCCTTTAGGTGACTGTATTTTTCCATTTCCCCTCTTATGAGCTTATTAGTTGTTATTTATTCTTCGAATCGAAGATGATAAGAGAGAACGTTCAATTGTTTATTTTCTAACAAATTTTATCCTATTTCCTTAAGGTAAGTGTTTGTAATTTTTTTAAATGACTACATGGAAGATATCATGGAGCTTCGTACTTGCGTGAATCTCCATATCTCTAAACTTTCAAAATAGTTTAGAAGGCAATGCACCTTTGCGTTCTTCATGCCTTAAAACCCGCAATTATATTGCCATGGAAATGAGCACAAAGTATCAGATATTCGGGCTGAAAAGAGCTACTCTATGTACCTGTCTTAAATGATAATTAACTGCTTATTTGAGCTGACTGCCCATTCCTGCTCTTTTTATTCACTTTTATCGTCCGTCCACTGGTATTTATTAAAGTTACTCGTTGTTAATTATCTCACGAACTAATGGAAATGTGTTGCTTTTGTAGATATTCCTTAGTTTAGAGGGGGAAAAGTAGACTTTCTCCCTATTTTACTCATTTTTTGGCTGAATAGAATACAACTAGGCAAAAGATAATCTAATCGCAACTGTAATTATTTCCACATTTTAGCTTCACGAAAACACACAGGGCCGTCGTCTACAAGCCCTAGCCAATGGTCTTGCCGACATGTTTTCCAACAATGGACTCCATAGTGGTTATAGACGTGTTGGAGAACCAGTCAAACTTCATCTGACTGTGCTGAATTCTCGCCTACGATCCCAAAGACGAGCTCGCCTATTAAATGCCCCCATCTCTCATACCGATTCTTTTAAGTCGGAGTCATTTTGTGGGCTAGGTATTCTCCAGACATTTGTGACACGGACTCTAGTGGAGAATAATCTATTTGAGAAGATCCAGTTGTGCAAAATGGTTGCAGACGAGGATACTGAAGATGATGGCAGTAATTTCTACCCATGCATTGCTGAACTTACTTGGTCAAATACTTGAGATTAACCTGTCAACGTGTGTTTTCTATATTATTACTTTTTTTTACTTTTTGCAATTGATTTCTTTATCTTTCTTCAGTCTTTGTGTTTGACAAGCTAGGTTGTGGGGCAACTTGGAATGTGTTCGTACATACATGTATACAAGATGCTTGGAATGCTTTTGACAGTCAACTGGGCTGTAGATAATATATTTAGAATAGAGACTTCACTGAATTTGAATTCAGCGTTGTTCCTCGTTCTGCAGAAAAACACTTTCTTCAACCCACCTCTCATCTTAGCAGCCCTAAATACCAGCTTTTAAGATGGTTAAACACAAGACAGAAACAGTATCTGATCCATACGAATCATTTCTAGTTTCTAAACCGTCCAGCTTAACCAAAAGTACAGAATGCAATTACCAATCCTACAGTGACTATTCTCATCAACCTGCGAACGTTTCTACAAAATTCCATCGCCTTCTACCATATTTCAAACCATCAGTCATAAAATGAAAACAAGCTTTCCTAAGCCAACTTTCAAGGAAATTCAACACTTGAAAGGTTCTTGCAGTCGATGATAAATCAAAGTCCATCGTGGATCAGACATCGAAAGAAGAAACTTCAATAAGGAAATCAAATAGCCAATCTTCTACCAATTACTATCTTCTATTTACTGTTTTTAGATCCTAATCATGCTCATTCCACTCCCAGGGAACTCCGATTCTCTTCAGCCTTCCCCTGGTGCATCTTCACTCACTGATAACAAGCATCTATCTAACACTTTTACTCAATCCCTCTCAAAAGTCAGTGCACATTCACTAGCCCGTTCCATTCCTCGACCTCAGATACTCCTCCTAGTCTTACTCGTCTACCATCTCCGTATATCCCTATCGAAAGTTTCTCACCCTCCTTGTTGTCGATGATATGCCTTCCTTTCTCGATCGTCCGAAAATGTGCGGTAGCTCATTATCGAGCGTTTTTAGTAACCCATCATTTACCTACCTGGTTTTCGTTATGATTTTACTTATTACAAATGATCTGCATTCCATGCATTGTTTTTCTACCAATGTCTAAGAAGAGATTTTTGCCGGAGAAGGAAGCAAATGTTTGGTCAAAACTTATTTATGTAGTTTCCACTACCCATCCATATTTACTGAAGTAATTGCACATTAACAGTCTCATCAACTTTGTATAAGGCTTTTTATAGTAATTTTGTTGTAAGAGAGATTTAGATAAGGTATTCTACAATGTTTTTTGGTTTAAATAATGTTAGGATCGATGCAAATTCCAAATAATAGTGTGTGGAGAGCACAACTTTAGCATGATGAAGGCAGTGACATCACGACCAATCAACGTTCAGAGCCAGTACGTGGTTATTTGACCAATTTGGCTTTGAGGAAGCATAGCTAAATCTGGAAGCCTTTCCAAACATAAGAGAATCTGCCATAGAGATTACTGAATATAGTCAGAGCTTGTTCGTGTAGTGAAAACTACCAATACACACCAAGCAAGTAAATTAATATCTATCCTATTTTAAAGCTAAAGGGATGACTTTAAAAAAGAATTATTTTTTTAAGTAGCAAGTAAGTTTTGTTCTGACTAATTAAGTTGGCTTAAGTAGTGAGAAGAGCCTCCAAGTCTGTTGATAATCCACATTTCTTGTGATTGCATATATACATCTTTCCCAGTGGAGCTGGTGAATCGGTTTGAATTTGAAATATGGCACTTCTAACTCAAACAGTTCGAACAGTTTCATATTTGAACAAAATATTATTCTTCTAGAAACTTGTATTGTAATAAAGGAAATTCTGTGTAAAACTGTTGCATAAACACTTCAATATCTGCAACTTTGCTTTGATGTTAATTCCCAATGCACCTATTATTGAAATAACGTGGAAAAGATGTCTAAAGGAACTCGTCCTTACCATTATACTAAGAAGATTTAAACACAGCTGAAGGAAATGTTGATAGGATACTGAACTTAATCCGGTCTTAGAGGTAGGAAATCGTTTTTCATTCCTTCAACAAGATCTTGACAAGTCAACATTCCAGCGGCCTCAGCGACAACATGAATCCTTCAATTGGAGGCCACCGTCAAATTAATTCTTCGGACGGGTGGCCAATTCACAATTCCCTAGATTCTTCAATGCTATTATATGGATAATTTTACCTCTCCGCCTCTAATCACCGACCTAATTGGTCATTGGGGGAGGGGGTGGGGGGTATTTAAACTACTCGCATTGACAGCGTATTGTTGAAGTTCCAACTTGGATGTTGCATAGACTTCGTCTCTGATCTTGACACGAAGCAAAATATTCCAAGGAACACCCGAATCTACTCGAAATTTTTAAAATCATGACCCCGTATTGGCTCGTGGATTTTAAATCTTTAGATACTCTGATCAAAAGACTTTCGGAAATTTCCAACAAATCCCCCCCCCTCACTCATTTTAGTTGAATGTGCAAGTCTCTCTCTCTCTCTCTTGAGGCATTTTGAATCATTTAAATATAATGAAATAAAGAATTCGTAGTTTTTCAGTGCCTGAACATTCTCAATCTCTCCTGAAGCGTTTTAAGTAGAGACAGAAGAGTGGATTTTCCTACTTGTGCTTCTAATCCTATTAACTTCAGAGTTTGGTTAGAAAGTCGGAATAAACATCCGCATTCTTCAAGAAATGAAGGGGATTTTTTAAATGGTATTTTGAGCATATTGAAATAGGTAAAATAGGTTTTGCAGTTGACTTCCAAATTAACCATGATCTAACAGCTTAAATACGTTTTGATTTTGCCACCACTATCGATATAAACAAAGTTAGAAAGTAAGTAAATCATGGATGGCATAGAGAGCAGTTTAAAACGAGGCAGAAAGAGGAAGGGTAGTGACTCGGTTATTGAGAGAGCATTGAATATTTTCACCTTACTTGCAAAATACCGTTAAGAAATCTCCATAGTTACACAACAGTATATCTCAGGGAGGGATTTACAGCTTATTTTCTTGTTGCCAAATCATTCAGATAGTTCATCTATTTTACCATGATCCGCCTTATAAAAGTCAGTATTGGAAAACCCATATTAAGTAATGAGTTAGAGAGAGAGAGAGGTAAGGTGATTTTCAGGAGTCCTGATCGAATTTGAATTCAGTCTTAGATCTGATCTGAGCCTTTCCAACTACCTCCCGGCCTTTAAGATAGTACATGCGATCACTTCAACAACCGGCTCTTCTGATTCCTCATCAAGCTAAGGCAGGTGGAGTAAGTAGTTCTTTCGATTAATCCTGTGATAACCTATAGTAGTTTCAGCTCAAAGATTGCGTCGTGGAAGGTTGGTTGTTGAATTTCTCAGAGGTGACCACGCAAACAACTCGTATGGCATGGCTCTAAGAGAGCGCAAGTCACAGCCCCATTATTTTAGCAAGTTGTGATCAGACAAAACCAGCAGTATTGTGAAAATCATTGTCAGTCGGGTTTTTTATTGAGTGCATTCTAAAATGGATTGGAGCTATGCGAGTTGATGTTTGGTTCAGCAGTCGCTGTAGTTGACTGCATTTTCACTCCCCTAACTACGCAAAGTTGAGATCTCAGGTATATGAACGAATTTACTTTTTATAATTCTGATGTTTAGGATAGTTACTCACTACGTGTTGGTCTTCTCTTTGGCACAAAATCGCGCAGATTAATCTATATCTTCATAGCGGACGTTACTGGAATGCTCATAAATGTATAACACAGAGTCTCTACTGCTTTGATACAACAGATTAACGACAAATTCGGTTTTTTAAGGCCTTTCAGCCTCCATTTCAGGTGGCTTTGGTAGGAGCAAATCTCTCTCAAAACAAGTTGGTTAAAAAGCAAAGGCTCTTCTTTAAAAGCACTTAAGAAAGGTGTTTGTAGTGTTTAGTGTATGCTCTTGATACTATACTCAGTGTTCTGGAGATACTTCAGCTCAGCCGTATCGCGCTAATTTGACTCGTTAACCCCCGAATTATTTTTTTTACTCGAATAACCTTTACCCACTGTTTTCCCTTCACTCTTACAAGTCCAGCATCAATGAGGTTGTTTTATTCAATGATCTGTGTACTTTAACATTATTATCAAATCATAGTTCTTCAATAAGAGGTGTGCGATAGACTTACCTCCACGTGGTGCACCCTGGGCAACGTATACTCATACGGCAAGAAAGTCAATTAACCAGCAGTTGTCTTCTGACTCCAAACTACCGTCACCCCACTGTATGTCAAATTCGACTACTTTCATAGTACTCACCTCACCTTTGTTCTAGCTTTTTGTCTGTCTCTTTTACATCTTTGAAACACTCTTCTATCCCTCCACCTCGAATTTTTTCACTTTGATGTTCTTTCTCTTCTGTGAAGCCTGAAGTCAACTAAAGGGCTAATGATGACTATCAAAACGCCTGCCATTGGATATAGATAAATAAATAAGTTCTTCAATAAACAGTAAACTTTTTCTACGCTTCTGAGTTATTGCCTTTCCTTTGTGATTGGTGTTTCTTTTATATTTTGGTGTTTTGCCGCAATTAATGTATTGGTTCCCCTCCTCCTCCCCATTTTCTGCGCAATTGTACCTCCTGGTTTGAATAGCGTAAATTTTACGGCAGTTCTTTTGCAAATAAGCATGTTATCATATGCCTGTTTCGCCGGAAACTTGTTCGTATATCGATGATAATTCGTTGAGCAGATGTTGATAGACTTTCTCAACGTTTTCAAATGCCAACAATATTGCGACTTGGACCTAGATCTGATTGTTATTTTTAGGCTGAACGGCACATTATTCAACCGCCCCCCCCCCCCCTAATAATTTCACTGTGTTACTGTGCAGGAATAGTAACCATGGATCACGCAATCGGTAAGTTGACTGCTATCACGATGGCCTCTCGTGGTGAGAAAGCGAAGTGTAGAACCTCGTAAATCTGTATATTTTGTTGTTGTCATTATTATGCTGTCCAATGATAAAAAACGATACCTACCATGGGGTTTTAAGTTAAACTAACTTCATTCTTCTGCTGACAGCACAGTCTCTAGAATACATATATTGTCATAATGATACTCTCAACTTTGAGAGTATCCTGTTAGGCTCTACTTAGGATATCTGAACCACTATTGGAAATTTTAACAAGTTTGACTACCCTCAGATCTGTAGACGGAGGTAATTAGTCAACTTTTCTGACGTTAGAGATTTTTTCCTATTACCGACGCAGTTAAATCAATCACTGTAGCATGCTGTTTTTCTCTGAAACTGTCCCATTTGTATAGGTGATATCACAAGAATGAGGATTCGGTAATTTTCGAAACGTTTAGTCTGTTCGCTTCAGGAGCCTGTGCTGATTTTATTGGGACTCAACTGTTGCAAGGTGTGATGATTTGGAAGGCCTTGAAGGCAGGTTTTTTAAACAGATAAATATCACATTTTAAACTTTGATTCCCTTGTTTTAATTTTCAAATATCAATGCATGTTTCTCCATCTTTTTCTTTGCAGACTGTGTTGGCTACTCACTTCTCGTCTGTGTTGCGTCTTCTTCTATATTAGATTAGTTTCCACAAGAAAATATCTCTGAAGCCATAAGGGTGCTGATGTCAGATTGGGCAAACGTTGAAGCGGCTAAGATGGTGACTTGGTTTTCTTGAAATAGACACTGTGGACTCTGATTTAAAAAAGTTAGTTTTCTGGGGAATTTTATTTGTGAGAAGTTTATAAGGCTTCTTCTTAGTGTGGTGAAGCGGAAGATCCCACACCTTAACCCAGATATCAGACGGTACAGCAAGAACAAAGGAGCAACAATTTTATTCACTATTCAGTTATATACTTTCGTTTTAAAATCAGATTTTCATTCCCATCGACCAAGTTGCAAGTTTTCATTTTGATGTTGGCTGGTCATGGGGGTGTAGTTGTTTGCATTTTCTTCTTGAAGTGAAAAAAAGTTGAAAAGAGGCCTTTGGTCGATTTCTTTTCACATCTCAACTATCAAAGTTGCCAAATTATAGGCAAAGCATCAAACGCCACGGAACAGAAATTGGAGACTCGATGAAAGGATTTAGATATGGGCATGAATGCATGTAGAGCAGGAATAAATGTAATCTGTTATAAACTTTGCCGTACTCTAATAATGCAGTGAACGCCAAAATCTTAAACATGATTTTCGATTATTCAAGCGTTGGCATACCGAAGCATGCAATATGTGCCTGAATTTCTTGGAGAATATATTGGCAAATAATCGTGACCCGACTTATATTTGAATAATAACCCTCGAAATCATTTGGAAGAAACGCAATGTGATTCTTTTTAATTCAGATCTACTCCTATATGCTAATGTGGAATGACATTCCACTTTTACTTAACAACAGAGCACGATTAACCGGGTTCCTTAAGCTTTATAGCCCTGCTGGGTCTGATGATTTGCTACTATGGGGTTTCTTTAAGTCATAGAACACTTATTGCCAGAAAGTGGGAATACAATAGACCACTTCTGGAAGAACATTCCTAATTTCGTCTACGAGTTGTGAACAATGCCATGCCAATCTTCTTAAACTCTTTCAGTGAGCGAAAATTATTCCTTATACTGGGGATTTCCGAAAGTCTGTACAGGTCGGTTAAGCGGAAAATGGAATTGCTTGGAACTATTTTTAAAACCAAATAACTGTCCACCCGATTAAGCGCCCATGGGCGATAATACAGAAGTAAAATATTTTACTAGCGCTCGTATTGCGCTTTCGGAGTGATTCATTCGGTATGGGGCGATTGGTGCTTCAGTCCCAAATAAAGGCTACATTTTACCTTCTTACTCAAAATAACCGCTCAAGGACAATTGTTCGGATGGTTGGCTATTTGGTTCTAAAAATAACTTCATTAAATGTAATTTTCCGTTTAACCACCATGGGCGAACTTTCAAAAAATCCCGGTATTTGTGTTAGCCGTTTTCTAAAGTCATGATGTTTGAGACTTAGATTGCGTTAACTGCCATATTCATCTTTATTTATTTTGACTCTATTCACTATCCCAGAAACTAACCTTACTAGAAATCCCTATGATCATGCGCTATAAATTGCAACGAATGTGAATTAACGAAAATGTAAAGCTGACTAAGTAGCTTTCGAGCATCAAGAATTAACTATAATTTAGTCTGGAATTTATCAACATTCAGTCCAGTAGAGATTGACAGAACAAAAACATAAGTTCAGAAAAGAGTTGCTTTAATGGGCACCGCAAAGCAAAAAACCTACAGTAAGTGAATTAAGTTATGGTAAACCAGTTGAATAGCGCAATTTCATCGTCCATTGAAGTTCCCTTATGTCTGTCAAATTTCGCTCTTATCAACCACATTTCTTTTCCCTATTGAGACTGTCAAAAGCATTCCAAGCATCTTGTATACACGTAGGTACGAACACATTCCAAGTTGCTTGTGGGAATAGAACCTCGCAAAGTCTGTTTTTTAAACGTATTGGTTCTTTCTTGGGTTTTTCCCTGTTGTTTTGGAGGTTACCCAGGAGTTTGAAAGTGCGTTGGCAATCACTTTGATAGCTGATATTTGAGAAGAACTTGTCGAAGGAAGTCCGTTTAGCTTGTAAGATGGCTTGACTTAGGACAGCTGACTTACGTCTCCAGGCTTGTACGTCTTCCGTTCTTCCAGTCTGATCAGCAGTGTTGCGAAGGTCGTCCCGCTTTCTTTTCAGTTCCTCAAGGTGTTCAGACCAAAACACTCGATAGTGTTTAGTCTTGCCTCGGGGAATATATTTCTCTGCACATCTGATCATAATATTCGTGATATCATTGCAAAGTTTGTCAGGATGTTGGTTGAAGTTGAGGGGACTTATCTGAAGTTCATTCTCTAAAAGGTTTTTGAATCTAGGCCAGTCAGCCTTCTTGAAGTTCCACGATAGCTTAGTTGGCACTTTCCATGTCATGCATTTGCTGCCGATGGTAATACTAGCAATGACTGGTTTGTGACCAGAACCAGGATCGTCAATTATTTTGCGGCGAGTATGCTCACTGATGTCGCTTGAAGCCAAGAGTAAATCAGGAATTGTTCTGGTTCCATTGTAGTGCAAATATGTAGCCAGATCCTCATTGCTGTAAATAAGTTCCAGAGGGTTGCCGTTTAGCATGTCTTCGATTTTCTTTCCAGCAATGTTTGCATTCTTATGGCCCCATCTGGTGGAATGGGCGTTGAAGTCAACTAGTATTACAGTTTTATGTGAGATGTTCAGAAAATCAAAGTTGGGACAATTCTGGGGTGGATTATAGGTGAGATGTTCAGAAAATCAAAGTTGGGACAATTCTGGGGGGAGATGTTCAGGAAGTCAAAGTTTGGACAATTCTGGGGTGGGGTTCAGATAGTCAAAGTTGGGACAATTCTGGGGTGGATTACAAGAAAGTCAAAGTTGGGACAATTCTGAGGTGGATTATAGATTAAGTCTCCTAATACTATAGTTTTGTGTAAGATGTTCAGAATTAATACTATGGTTTTGTGTGAGATGTTCAGAAAGTCAAAGTGGACAATTCTGGGGTTGAGATGTTCAGGAAGTCAAAGTTTGGACAATTCTGGGGTGGGTTATAGACTGCATATATCTTGAATGCGGTTTTGACATGTGTGAGTTGTTCAGAAAGTCAAAGTTGGGACAATTCTGGTTAGTGAGATGTTCAGAAAGTCAAAGTTGGGACAATTCTGGGATGGATTATAGGTGAGATGTTCAGAAAATCAAAGTTGGGACAATTCTGGGGGGAGATGTTCAGGAAGTCAAAGTTTGGACAATTCTGGGGTGGGGTTCAGATAGTCAAAGTTGGGACAATTCTGGGGTGGATTACAGAGAATGTCAAAGTTGGGACAATTCTGGGGTGGATTATAAAATGCATATATCTTGAATTGGTTTTGACATTTCCAAACATTTAATCTGATTATTTCGCATATGTCTTGTGTCGAGCCCATACTCTTGATTAGATCGTAATGTGAGGTGAGGCCATCTCTTACTTCAGCCAGAATTCCACTTGCAACTTGCCGGTATTTAGGTAGATTGTACATGGTGTAACCTGGGAATTGGTGGTACTTCATTTTGTCATCCGAAAGTTTTGCTTCCATAATTGGGAAAATGTCAACATCATAGGTCTGTAGAATTTTCTGGACTTGGTTCTTTTCGTCCTGTGACATCCCTCCAGCATTCCACTGGAGGATCTTAAGACGTTGTTAATCGCCCTGACTAGGGCTATTTCTCTTATAGCATTGTTTCAAGCTGATCATAATAAATAGAAGTCAAATCAAATGCCAAGTGATAGATTTTTTTGCCGTACGAAGATACGTTGTCCATTGTGCAACACACGGAGGTAAACCTATCGCACACTCCTGAATGTACAAAAATCAAGTCTATTGTACTGATTAATCGTCACTCAACATATTGTTAAACTTGTCTCGAGATGAGGAATTCTTTTACATCAGGTGGTTACCTACTCGATTATCCATCTTATTCCACGGACTCAAAAATTAAGGCCTTATGCATTTTACCACTTAAATTACCAATCAATGTAACTCCCCATTCCATCTATTTCATCAACATATGAGCTTAACGAACTCTGGTCAATTAATCAGTTTGTTCGGGATTATGTCAACCTTCAACCCTAAGTTATGTGGACTACAAGCAGTTCCACTCGCGTATGTCTAATTTAAAGTTGCTAAGGTAACCAAATGTGCTATTTCCATTTATAACTGCAGTTAATATTCGTTTTCAGACATAAGCACTTATGAAAACATAAATGATTTCCACCTTATAACACCGTCTCAGAAACACTCGTTGCACCTTAAGACAGAATGAAGGAAGTCGCCATATCTTATCCAATTGACACGAGCACCTAAGTGCCAATATTTACACAATCGAGAGTGAAAGATCTGGATTAACGACGAACACAAATATTTCCTTCTTCACATGAAGTTGAAATGCTTGCCTTGAATCAGGGGTGTGCGTGTGTGAAGGACTTATTTAAAATGTAACTGAGCACCCTTCATATACACAAGACGGATTTGGTCGGTAACTACAACAGTCATGACTTCACCTCAATGAACAGGCGATTCATTGAGTTAGTGCTCCAACATGCCCTGGTTATCCAGTGAATGATAATATAAGCCTGAACATCATGGAGGCCGAAAAGCATGTAGTGGTGTTCAGGCATCTTCTACGATCACGAGTACTTTCAATTATAACTCCACCTCTACAGCTGCACATTTTCACCTTTCCTCTTCCAACTTACGGTTCGCCCACCATTGTCTATCGTAAAGTGGGTGGTAACAAACTGACGATCGTCCAGAACACATCACGGCAGATGATATTGCGTCGAAAGAGTAGACGACGAAAATGAGTACTCAAGTGCTGGAAGAAAAGTGTAATTCTCAAAGCATCGTCACACAAGTGCTTCAACATAGGCTAAGCTGTTGGAAAATTCGGTACCAGAATGCCACACTGAAAGTGAACATTTATTGCGTTTTCGGTTACTAAAATGTGGAAGTATAGGAAGTTCCTTACAGTGATCTGCCTCGGACGCTCAAGCAGGATGTGAATCAAGTGTTTAGTGGGAAAGGGAAATCGATGTCGAGTTATGGATTCTTGTGAAATGTGTGTGTGAGTGGCGTAGAAAAAGTAGAATAGGCCACATTTCATTTAGTCATGGCAATTCCCGTTCGGTATTAACTCATATGTTAGACAGGGACTTGCTAATTTAATCAACATTTATTTATTTATTTATTTCAAATGGCCCTTTAGCTGACTTCGGACTTCACAGGGGGGAGGAACATCAAAGTAACAGAAAATTGAGGGGTGGGGAACAGAAGAGTGATTTAAAGATGTAAAGAGACAGACATGAAGGCAGAGAAAAGGTAGGATGAGTACTGCGTCAGAAGTCAATCGCCAGTTAATAGACTTTTTTGCCGTATGAGTATACGTTGCCCAGGGTGCACCACGTGGAGGTAAGTCTATCACGCACCCCATTTAATCAACATTTCAACTATAAATTAGAGACTAATTGACACCTTAATTTCATGAAGCCCTTATTGAGAAATAAAGGAAGTCTATTGAGGAAGACTCCAAACCAATTGACCATTCAGATCAATTAGGAACGTTTGTATATTCACTAAAGATGTTATGAACAATAGTCTTGTCACACTCTAAACCCTCCACATTTCCCTTCGAAACACACATATGACAATTTGTGAATGAATGGATTTTTATTGAAGTAAGCAAGCAAAAAGTATGAAATAATATTAGAGAGAATGACTCATTAGGGTTAACAAAAAGAACAAAAATTTATGCTTTAAATTGATTCATGACTTGGATTAAAAGGTGCTATTCGATGGAGCCAGTTTCCTCTGTAGAGCAAACAAGGCGTTGTGTCCGTAGCACCAGTCCTTCCTTCTACTTTCCTCAAGGGCATCAATTTCAATTTTTAGAGCTTTCTTGAATTCCTCTAAGCCCTTCACTGTAGTGTCGAAGTTGACCAATTCATGTCCACCCACGTGAACACTTAATACACCAGGATAAACACCATCTCCAAAAATACCGATGATGTTTTCCATCTCCAGCACTTTGCATTTACATGTGCTGGTCCATTTTAAAGTGGTATTCCATGAGG
>UZAE01000049.1:0-46174 GCA_900617975.1 Rodentolepis nana | reverse complement strand
TAAACAAACTCCCTGATTATCGATTAGTAATAAAAATGATTGACACATTTTTCTTCATATTTAAGAAGATATTTCAAAGAGATAGAAAAACCAATATTTTGAAGACTTGTTTTCATTGAGGGGAGGTGCACAAGAAGGGACAAGACTTACTGTGTCTGGATGTGTATCAGATAGAAGCGAAATGAATCACCCACCTCCGTCAGAGTGCGTGCAAGGGGGGGGGGGCTTAATTTGACCTCGATAATGACCAGCACGGGAGTCACAGAACGTACGAATATGCGTTCACTCGTATTAAATCAATCAATCAATCAATCGGTCATCAAATCGTGATGTTGTACCCTTTCGAGGGCTTGCTAACTAGCGTGCTATACTCACATAAGAAAAAAACACTTTCTCTTGTGTGGGGAAAGGTGGGTAATAAATCATATTTGTGGTCAATTTAGTGTGGGAATGAGGTGTATGAATAACATGGACTGACGTTGATGACGTATTTTCAGTTAATGGAACAGATAAAGAAGTAAACCTAAGCCATCAGGAGTACAGTAATTTCAGAGACTGTGAATAGCACAATTTTAAGTGCATGTGGGATACGACACACAAAACCAAATCAATATGACGATTTAATGGCCCAATGGAAATTTTTTTAATTTGCTCGATAACCAAAGCTGTAGAACTTGAGTGGGAATTTAGCAAAATTTTATCAAGACTACTGGTTTCGAATTAAAATTACTGGGTAAGGAGGCAAAACAGCAATCGTTTTATTGGAAGCACATATCTCAGGGATGCTATGAAAAATAAATTGAGTATAATGAAAATCAAAATTGCAATAATCAGAAGGCTTGACGGATTGGAAACCCTTGCTGAAACACCCGGTTTCCACTTTCACACTTTAATTCAATTGAAGTGCACTGAGAACCGTTCATGTCAGAATTATTTAAAAAGCGAGGTTCAACTAATTTTAATGGTTTAAAAATTTTCCAAAGTTCTGAAAAATTGGACGCCCATTTCAGATCCGCAAACTGGAGAAACAAGCCACTTAAAACTATGATAATGACACCACGCACTGATGCTAATCAACTCCAAAGTTTAGACCTAGAATGTAGTAAATAATTCGT
Source organism: Rodentolepis nana (assembly GCA_900617975.1). Taxonomy (NCBI): domain Eukaryota; kingdom Metazoa; phylum Platyhelminthes; class Cestoda; order Cyclophyllidea; family Hymenolepididae; genus Rodentolepis; species Rodentolepis nana. The sequence continues at coordinate 45,059 of UZAE01000049.1, read as the reverse complement.
CAATTTGCACAACTGAAATGGGCTAGAATATTGCTAGGCTTCAAGGAAATACAGGAATACATAAACTGAATTAACCTATCCGCTTGACAAATTTTACAAAAAAATGAATTGAGAGTGAGTAGAACATGGAACAATTTATTCCAAATTACTTCATCTAAAACAAACATGTCTGTTTTTCAAGTCCAAGTACAATTTCATCATGTTACCTCAAAGAGCGGCCATTTCTCCTCACTGGAAATTTAAAAATTAAATGAAGGTTAAAGTTTCAGTTGAAATTGAATATACCTGTCTTCATGACATATTTCGTTGGAATTGAATAAGCTGAGGATCTAAAAATATATATCAATAGAAAGTTTTGCCCATTTAAGAATGCGAAGGGAGGCTTTCAGATACGCTTTGCAATTGAATCCCGAAATATGCGATTATAAAAAAACTGAATAGAATAGCGAATAAGAATAGTTATCACCAGCCTTCCTGATCTGGGGGCTCTAACCACGGACAAATAGACGCGCCAACTCAAAGTCAAGAAGGCATTGTGAATGAAGGAAAAAAATGTTCCTCCTCTCTCTCCGCAGTAATTACAGTGCCAAAAACACCCTTGAATGAGAAGATAATAATGTTCAATCAATCAATGAACTTATTTACTACTTTCATCAATTTAATGGCCGCAATTTAGCAACAAGGTAACTGCTAATAAATTTAATTGATGGTTTCAAGTAAGCAATGAGACTAAGTGCTTAACTAGCATTTTGGCATAGAGCTGAATTAAAATCTCAAAATTCAAAGTATGAGCGTGTAAATTTAGATTTCAGCGGTGTTATAATCCTATTCACTAAATCCACTTGATCACTCCTATGGCTTGTGGGAAATAGAGCAGAATAGTATTCAATAAACGCTTTGCACATAAAATTATCTCACAAGAGTTCGAATGCGAGAAAATGACGTACCTGAGCATTATCACCTTGTTTAGCATGCTGTACCCAGGCGGCAGCTAACAGTCGATCAGCCCAAGGTCTTTGGAGAACAGAGGGCTTAGAAGTGGTTGCCGTAGTGGTAGCGGTGGTAGAGTTACTATTTGTAGACGCAACACTCAAATTATCCATCACTTTGGCGAGTTCTGTATCAGTCTCTGTATCAACTCTCAGGACCTCTGTTACACTCTGTGTGGTCGCCGTCACAGTTGTCGTGGTGTCCTTTTCAAGATCTGATTCGGGGATTTTTTGGGTTTCACCTCCCTCCACCCCTTCTACTCCTGTTTCGCCCTGTTCATCTTCATTTCCGACCTAATAGGAGTAAAAAATACGAGTGAAATTAGCATACTATTACCTGTCTGATGTGAGACATCACTTAGGTTAAGAGAGAAATAAAGATGACAGGAGGTATTAGGCAATCTTCTCGCTCCCCCTCCACTACTCCAACAACCAACTCATGTTGGCCAATCGTTGTTTTTCTCGCTCGTAAACGAATGTCATTGCTTGTGAGCAAGAAGACAGAGATGGTCAAAATAGGAAGGAGATTGGATGAGGGAGGGGTGAGAAACACGTTCACCATTCATGCATTGCGTCCCTGTCTCCTGTCTGATTGAGATAGAGAGAAAAGGTAAAAAGAAGAACTTCACATAACACTTGGGTCGTGCGATCTTGTCACACACACACACACACACCCGCAGTGCGTGCTACATTGAAATTGTCAAAAGTACTCAGTGCCCGCATCATCTATACCTTCTCCTTCCCCTTCTAGTCTTGTCTTCTTTCTCCCTTCCTCTCTCACTCCCTTCTTCTTCTTCTTCTTGTCATTTGCATCATTTTGAAAGGTAAAATAAATTTCAAAATGGAAGTGAAGAAAAAAATAAGATTACGAGTTCTATGGCACTACATTGCCAAAAATTATATAGAGCGCATAGATCTATACTAACGAAGGAAAATAGATATTGCTGTATCTGAACTCTTAAAGTTCAAGCAACTAAAGATCTCCTCTAAAGCTCAACAAAGAGATGCTGAATCCAGTGCCATGATAAGGTGAAATATTCATAAAGACAATTGATAGTGTGAATAGGGTCTAGTTACTATAGAGGGTCGACGGATCATTTGAACGAAAACGACATATTCACTTGCCTAAGCGATGCAAAAGGTTTGGCTAAGATAACAAATGGCCAATTGATAGGTTAGTGTAGAAATAACCTTTAGTTGAGTGCACAGTAGTCGTAAATAGGAGTTAGAACTGAAGACGGAGTTTCAGAAAAAACTTCCACATGACTAATAAAGAGACTACGTCGATATATGCTGAGGCATCGATTGTTAGCACCTTAGCCAAACTTTGATCCCATTTCACCATACGCCAAGAAAGTTAGAGATTTAGACAAACGACATCTGGGGCTGCAGAAGAGACGGCTTGAAGTCCCATCTGTTATTGGGGCAAAATAACGGCACACACGAGACATGCCCAGGACGTTTCACCTTCTTTAAAATGCCAAAATCACGAAATTCTATAAATACCCTCATCCTCTCTCTCTTCGCAAAAATAACAATAGATGTAAAAAGGAGAATAGCCAAACCACAGTTTAAACAGATGAGTAATGGACCATCGATTGCAGCTGCACCCACTGTGTGATACAGTGACTAATTCGAAACGGGTATTTCAAGGAGGTGATTCACAGGCACGATGAGTAATTAAGAGAGAGAGTTAAAAAAGAGGTTGAAAGCTAAAACAAACCATATCGATGATAGGTTGTTGTCGGCACATTCACTCCAACGGGACGTCGAAACACAGACTACCTTTTGACATGCGATAGTGACGATAAATGGGGAGGCCAACAAAGAGACAACTTGTTTTGTCCTGTTTATCCCAGGGTCGCTCATTTCAGTCAGTTAGTTTAAACAAAGACGCGAGAAATTGGACAAACACAATGCACGACAGATGTCAATCAGGCGTATGTAAATGGGTGGGCCAATGGGAGAGCCAACTGTAATAACCTAGAAATTTGAGTCTAGACACAACTATAACATCTCCATTTTCCAAATATAACCACACAGACAGCCATTCCAATAGCTAGTGATTCTTTGGTCCAACAATAACACAGGCAATGCGCCAGATGTCTACTGATAACAAATAAGAAAGCACCTAGAAGAATGAATCCAAGATCGAATAACGGAAAATGAAGGAAGAATCAACATGATGAATTTATACAACCAAGCACTGACGAGACATGCTTGACATTTTAGTTACGTGTATTCAAATAAATACAAAGAACGTTTAAATAATTAACCTTCTCTATAGTTAATTCTGGTAATATCTGGTGAATGAGATAAAGCAAGATTATAGAATATAATAGGATAATGCAATTAACTTTATACTATATTATTGATTAAGGAAGCCTACCTCCGACATGATTCGTTCCAGCCTCTCCATAGCAACCTGATCCTCCACAACACGCTGTAGGCGTTCATTCAGCAATTTAGCAAAGCCAGTTGGATCTAGTTCAGCCAAATTCTGATCCCTCAGGGTAGCGGCGGCAACAGACTTATTCGTTGTAGCAGCAACAGAGCCTGAATTAGCAGTCACACGTCTTGAGGAACTACTTCCTCGCTTATGTTTGTGACTGTTGAATACTCCGCTGCTGGAAGGGTTGGCTGTGGTGGTTGCAGCAAGAGAAGTTGTTGGAGGCTCGAAGATGGGGTAATTTGAAGAGATTCGAGGGGTGTGGCGGAGGGAGGCCAGGTGCAACCGTGTACGCATATCATCACTGTAAATGGAGATGAGGCTTCATTAAGAAATTGAGTTCAGTTTCATAAGAATGTTATAGAGTCTATGTATCCGAAATTGGTGATAAGAATGGAAATTGCAACATTGATCCACATCCAGATATCTATGATTCAAGAGTGCACAAAATTATCGGCAATTCGAGAAGTTTGGAAACCTGTTGGACGAGTGTGAAGGTAGTAGTGTTGGATAATCGCATATAAGAATACTCTCAGATCAGTGTCAAACAACCTTAAGAACGAACATTTAGAGCTTGAGAAACGCGACTTCTAATCATGGAGTTTGGAGAAATTTAGGCATTCCTTAAGCACAAAACAAAACAATTTTATTCTCAGGTTTAGTTTTACAAAAAAATTGATTATTAACTCAACTATTGTTTCAAATAGAAAACACAAACACTTTTCGTGAAAACAGATGTTATCCTCTACTTAATAAAGTAGTATATGCTGTGGCACGGAAGAAGGGGCAGTTTTGTTTTATTGACAAATTTCAAAGCTTATAGAATTGTAGCAATGCCTGCAAATAAAGTCAAAGGTAAGACAATCGTGGGTACTATAACGGGCGGTTTTTCTCCTGTTCTAGAACAAGCACTAGGAAAGAAGCACGAACCGGACACGAACGTAGTAATTGTGTATGTGGCGGCAAAAAATAGACACAATCTAATCTGGCAGACACAATGTATAGACGGTGCACACAATAAATATGCTGCGTTCTCGCAGAGAGGGAGAAGTGAGAGGGACGAACTGAAAAGAGATTGAATCAGATTTTAATGGTCTAGACCTCCGCCTTGGTTGTAAAAAGCTGGAAATTTGGGTTTAATGGGTAATAAATTTATTCTCACATAGAAAATGAAACAAATGTGGGTGTGTGGGGGGGGGAGAGGTAAGAGGTGTGATTTGGAAAAGAAGAAAAATGAATGTTTGAGGTAATTGCTGTAAACGACACATTCTCCAGAAATGGTAATGTATGTTTGCGACTAAACCAGGAACTAACGTCAATAAAAAAGTCATTTCAGAAGAATAATGCAAAAGAGTTAGGAATCTCACCCTTGATCTTTTAACTAGAAATGAAATTCAAAGATATAGACACGAACCGACGAATTGAGAGTGCTTTATAAAATTAGACCAAATGAAATTCAGTCGGTGATCAGAATGATCAATCAAGCATGTAAATCTTGGTTTTTAAAGAGGTGGCAGAAAGTGGATTTCCATACCGAAGAGACTTGGGAATTTTTATGCACATCTTCAATTAATCCGTTGACTGAAAAATTTCAGAATAAGTTTCCCATCTAGGCATTGTTGTGCACGCATGTTGACTCACCTCTTCGCGTACTGCTTGTCAATGAGGAAAGAAACCGAAATCTGTCAGGTTCCATATCGCGCTTCTAAAGACGATCTGTATCACAAACCGGGTTTCATTCACTCAGTACCGGTGCCTACTCCCTAAAACCCCGCATACCCTCGCCAACTCTTCTCCGTCAAACACGTCTGTCTAATACATAATTGTTAAACTCAACTTTCTCATTTTGGATGAACCGCCATGTCATGTTAACGCTTAGGAAGAACCGTTGTCTGCAGGGCAGCGTCTATTAATTGTTTTTAGTATCCTGATGCATAATAAATCTCCACCCTAATTAGCTGTTTTCCCCTTATAACTCTACAGACAAAAGTTAAGAAAACGCTACGAAAAGTTGGAGAGAGGGTGGCTTTGTCTCCCTCGTAGTGACGCAGTAACTTTAACATTGCCGACGTATTGTTTATTTCAAGGAAAAAAAAGTGAGAGCGGGCCAACATCGAATTCCTTCTATCAAAAGGGTTAATTTTTTTCTAGTTACTTCTTCTGGCTATTCCAGTTTCTGTCGGCGGAAGGTGTATTAGTCATCTAGAGACTAAATTCATCACAGAAGGAATACACTCCAAATAGCTGGAAGCTAGGTCATTCCGTGCGGATAAAAAGACATCAACACAATTCATGAGTCGGTTAGCCAACTTGTGTAATGAGTCCACGCTATTAAATTAGCCCCCTTTTCAACAAATCAAGTGTACATAGAGGGGGGGGGGGAAGGTCGACACATGCACGAATATATTCAACTTTCACAGGAACAATTTTTTAGTGTTTAGGTCGATAAGGCCATCATTAAATGACATGTTTACTTAATGAGATAAGGTTGATAGGAGGGAGAGAGGAAAGAAGGGGTTGTGATATAATCCGGTAATGTCACTTTTGAAAGCGTCAATTAAGCGTCAAGTAGCTACAACTAGTTTGGGATGCTTATCATAAATCGAGCAACTTTGTCCTCTCTCGCTCTCTCCCTCTCCCACACACTCACACACTCTCTGCCTAATGGGCAGCTTTCTGTCACCTTGACAAACATGTTAGCAGGACATAGGAAATTATTGAGAAGAAGCTCTCTAAATTCAAAATCTCGCAGTATCACCAACAAACCCCTGTTTATTAACAGATCATGAGGTCTTGTTTAAAACCAAATGGGATTTCATTATTGATCGATAAGCTCAAATTTTCATGATGGTCCCCATTCAGTGTTTATAATTATCATCGAAGTGCAATTCCGTCATGATACATCATCATCATCATCATCTTTGTACTCGAAAAAAGCCAGTCTTAACTCCACTGTGAGAGAAAATAAATTGGCCGGTTCCGGAAACTTGAGACGCCCAAAAAAATTTATAAGAATTTACCTTATTCCTCAATATGTGATTTATGACACTAACAGTTAATTTGTTTTTCTCCCTAATAATGGCGCACAATTAGACGTAATACGCAATAATAAATCTAATGCGGTGAATGAAATAATTAAACACAGGGTAGTGAAGTCGCCACATGAATATCTGATTTTGAAAAGCAAATAAATGGGTTAGAAGATGAATGAGAGAAATTAATAGTCTGAATTTTGGCTTGGTCTGCGAATTCCAACTTCTAGTGAATTAATCAACCCGTGGAAGTAATCAAGAAATTTTAAATGAATTTTGAAAAAATAATCGCCTATGAGAAAACAACAGCTATGGCTCTCAATTATTGTAAATCGAAGTCTTAGCAAGATTTGCGAGATTCAAAAGCTAAGATTACATCTTTCAAAATGGTATGTGTGTGTGTGTGCGTATGTGCTGCTGCTTATCAATTTTATCAAAGAAAAGTGTCTTAAGGGCAATGAAAAAAAAACAAGTATGGAAAAATAATAAGACGTTGTTCCCAGTAAAATTTACGCATGTTGGGTTGAAATTCTTCCTCTGTAATGCATAAAGAATGTTTGGGTATCTCCGAATTTCAATATCATTTCCCAGTTAACCAAAATACATTCACCCACGATTAATGGGAATCCTAACAAATCTACACCTCAGTACCGTCATGCTAAATGTTGAAACCTTTAGGGCTCCAAAACATCAAGATAGCCAACCATGATCGCAAAAGTATTGCAATAACGCATTCTCCCCGTTTTGTCCACACCCATGGATTGGCAAATCCAGTTCGTTGAATCACGATATGTCCATTAACTAGGGAAATCGAACATACAAATATCGCCATTTATTCATGATTCCACGTCCTTTTAGGACAAACAAAAGACATCCAACTACGCAGACGGAGTTAGTAATTGAGGTGGGAAAGAAAAAGAAGGAGCAAGGTGTCAGGACCCACTGCCAATGAATGAATGAATGAATGAAGCGAAAAGAACCCCAACACAGCCCGAGGAAGGGAAAAAGGAGGAAGAAGAAGTAAGCAACGAGGAGGGAGAACTATGGACTAGCTGCTACCAGCTGAAAATAGCACATTGTGTGGGAGGCGAAATGATGAATGTGTGCACATAGACACTCGTTTGTTCGCGTTCACTCCCTCTTTTTTTTGCTTTCCTACTGTTTGTGCATCAGCAAAATCTAGCAGCCTAGTAGCAGTAGTAGTAGGGTAACGGTAGGCCTCTTCTGCCTGCTTGTCGCTTTTTCGCAGAAAATTGGGTGGATAAAAGTGAGGGTGAACAATGGAAGAAGGGAGCGATGATGTTGGTGGTAATGAAGCAATGGAAATATACTGCCGAGAGGGAGAGAAGAAATGGGTCCACAAGTGATTGAAGCGGAAGAGATCATATCCAGGAAGACAAAGCATGTTTGAATAGCCGTTTACTTCTAAGGGAGCTGTTCCCTAAGTTGAGTTTGTTATGTGTTAACTATAATTCATATTTGTTCCCATGATAAGGTACTTTACCTGGCATTTCAGCTGCGTCCGCTTTAAGGTTTCTTGAAAATAAGGCAGGAAAACAATATTTTTTGCAACTAAGAAATGACTACACAAAGAGCGTTGAAACAATGTCTTATAAAGGAAACTTATCTTATGGGACGGATTTAAAAGAAATTCGAACATCAATCCCCATGCTCGTAAGGGCACTATTGACTTTTAATTGAGAAAAGTGGGTCAGTGAAGACTTCGATTAATAATTTATTAAATTAAACGTTTCCATTTCGTCAAGCCTATAAGCAAAGGAGTATGAGCGTTTCAATAATTACAAGGGCAGTTAAGTTGGCAAGGCGTATAGCAACTCAACTATGGCCACACGTAGAGAAATATGAGCGCATTGAAAGGCAAATACCTCCAAGTCCATTATATGAAGTGCCAACGAAAAAGAATTTGATTAATGAAAAAAATATATATATATTTTAGATCCTGTCTTAGGAACTGAACTGACTTGACATTAGGGTTGGCTGAGCTTCCTGAATTTGTCATTTTTTCTCACAAAAATATCAGATTATTTGCTGAATTTGCCGATACTGCAAATATTCTTATTGATTTAGTTTATCTAGTAAAATAATATCCGTTGATTTAGAATAAGCTATTTTAATCATCATGAGTAGCTAACAACTAAGGAATCCTCATTTGAAATTGAAGTGTCTCCCAAGCACATTCAACACTTTTTGTTTCCTATGACAGGGAGAGAATGTTGTTAGACTTTCAGTCTCAGCATAGGGTGATAAATAGTAATCTTAAACTGAAAACGAACGGTATTATTACCGAGATGATTCCAACTGAACGACCCATTAAAAGCGCTACCCAGACGCAAGATAATGTCTGCCAGAATAGCCGAAGCAAAAAAATAGTCTAGTAAAAGTTTAAGAACACCACCAATTACAGTACCCCTCGTGTCCACTGCGCCTAAAATATATGTACATAATATGCTAACCGAGCTGCTGAAACGAAGTGCCTAAAATTCAGCAGCACACCAAAATAAATGCTAGTAAAATCACTGCCTTCACGATCTCGAAACCATCTCTCATTGGTTTATTTGACCAGAAGGAGGCGTTGTAATTGGTCAATTCGGATGACAGTTGTGGTGTGGGCACCAAGTAGGTTAAGTTCGTCGCTGTGGCCTACGGCAAATTCAATATCTTTGCTCCATTGCAAATGAATACACTTGAAATTTTGTAACCCAATTGAATAGCATAAAATAGCAAAGCTTCCTGTATCGTCTTTCTCCGGTTTAACCTAGTAAATTTGTGCCAGATATATGGGTAGCTTGTGGGGTATAAAATGTCCATTGTCTGACAGTTTCCATGCTTCAAGCCTTCAATGACCAGCGACTTAACAATTATTGCCAGCTTAGTCCTAGCCATGATAAAACGAGCACATAATCGAAAAAATCCTGTAAATTGGTGGAAGAATTCACAGTTTATTAGCACATTCACGTTGAAGTAAAGCGAGTATGCTTTGCGTTAAGCAAGTTCAGAAATTGTCCAAAGAACAATTAATTGTCAACCTACCAAGTTCCATCAGTGTGGGAGAGGCTTTCTTCAGTGTGGGCACCACTTGATAGACTATGATGCTCAGATTCCTGCATAGACACGGGTGCGAAGGAGACATGATAAGGATTAGGAGGCGCCCGCGGAAAACCCCCCTGTGGAGGTAAAGGCGGTGAGCAGTACTCGTATTTGGGACTGAAAATTTGGGAAGCATATTCCGTAAAAAGCGCCATTGAATATGTTAATATGTCAACTAATTTAAAGCAGCAATTTGAAAGACCTATGTTATCAAAGGTCACTATCAATTTATCGAACTGCAAAATTAGTGACTCATCAAAAACGATATCTTAGCAGCTTTAATTACGAAGATGTAATTATTGAAGATGGGATTCGTATATAACTAATAGAAAATAAATTAGTACTATGGAAGGAGTAATTGGTAGCCTAACTGAATGGAAACGAAAACATTTTAGAATTTCAAAAATGATGAATAAACACTATTTCTAAGTGTCTGCTAGGCAAGATCAGTTCAAGAAACTAAGTCCATTTCTAGGCCAAGTTAATGCGAATTTCACCTGAATGGAAGAATAGTATTACGGAAAGGCGAATCATGCTGACATGCGCTGCAAAAGACAGTTGTATAAGGCAATAATGACACCTCTGTATGGAGTTGCGTGCCCTGAGAGAAGGGAGGGGGGTGGGGGGGAGAGGGAGTAACAGGGCACGCAGACCTAAGGGGTGAATGGAGAGGAGAGCCGAAAGAAAAAAAAGGCGTTGATTTTACACTCAAGATGTCAATCAAGTGCTATAGGTGATGTGTAGTAGGTGGGTTTATCTTAAGCATTGCTAAAAAGGTGACTGAAATGAAGGTAAAAATGTTGCATGTAAAATTATGTTTGGACGTTATTATGGCCGTTTTGCATCCGTTTTGATGGATTGATAAGTGATATTTTAAATTTACTAAAAAAAATAAGCACTTGAATAGATGACCTTAGCCCAACCAATAAGGTGCAAGAGATTTATATTTGGTATCTAGGATTGAGGAGAGTTAAGTAGAGAAAAATCGGAAAGTGAATGTCGGAAATAAGACTAATAGACAGTCGGCAATGCGCGGCATTGAGTGATTCACTGAATTTATGCCAAGCGCCAATTTTTTTGTCATTTTTTATGATTGTTCATGTGTCAATCACATTCGCCTGCCTTCTCTCTAACTACTTCCCGTGAGAAAAGTAAGATAAACTGACATATTGTAGTGGTGGCAACGGCATTGACGTCGGTTTTCAGAGGACAGTTACGATGGCACACGGAAAAAAGCTAATATATCAACGAAGAAAACTTATTTTTTTTCAATCATTAATGGAAACATTGCTCATCATATTCCATCAACAAGACATGCTTAATGACTTTCGTTGAGTATTGGAGTGACAAGAAGAATAAATCAGCAAAATAAACATAAAGTTCAATATTTTCCTTATAAATCCAGTCCATTGTTCCCTTGTCAATTGAATGAAACATGACCTTTCAAGTGATGTCTACCATTCACAATTATACTTTATTATGTGTCACTCAGCAGATCTGAACTGATGTTAATATGACTGGATGTTTGTGTTCAAGATGTTTCTCGGACGCAATATCATGCGTAGGAATTGGTGAAAATGACTTTCATAAGTCAAATAGTTATGATATATTTATTTGGGTGGAACGAGGTGTGCGATAGACTTACCTCCACGTGGTGCACCCTGGGCAACGTATATTCGTACGGAAAAAAGTCTATTGACTGGCAGTTGACTTCCCACTCCAAACTACCATCACCTCACTCTATGCCATATTCGAACATTTTCACAGTACTCACCTCACCTTTGTTCTACCTTTGTGTTTGTCTCTTACATCTTTGAAACACTCTTCTGTTTGATGTTCCTTCCCCTCTGTGAAGCCTGAAGTCAACTAAAGGGCTAATGATAACCATCAAGACGCCTGACATTTGATATAAATATTTGAGTGGAAATACAGTAATGCATCTTTCAAGCAGCATTATACGGTCAAATCTAAATAAAGATAACCCAGTGTTTTCAAGTAAACTCCAAGACAACCCATGCGATTTAAGAAATTGGAGACAAATACTGACGACTCTATTTTCAGATAAGGGGTGTGCAATAGACTTCCCTCCACACGATGTGCCCGGGCGACGTATTCTCATACGGCAAAAAGTCTATAAACCGGCAGTCGACTTCTGACTTCAAACTACCATGACCCCACTGTATGTCATATTTGATCACTCCCACAGTACTCACCTTAACGTTTTCTCTACTTTTACATCTGTGAATCACTCTTCTGTCCCCCCTCTCCACTTTTTCTCACTTTGATGTCCTGCCCCCCCCCCCCCCCCCCCCCCCTCCGTGAAGCCCGAAGTCAGCTAAAGGGCTAATGATCAGTATCATAAAATCCGCCATTTGAAATAAATAAATTTTCAAATATAACCTCCGATGGAGAGGGAAAAAGAGTTCTCTTCGAGTATTCCCATTTAAAATAATATCCTCTGAATAATTCCATTCAACACTAATCTTCCACTTATATTTTAAGCGATGTTCTTGAGCTTATTAGGAATAACGAAATGCTCCTTGGAATCAGAGCGGATTTATTTCATGAAAAATATTTCGCGATTTAAAAACCGATATACTAAGCGAATATGAGACGTCTAACGATCATAGGAAGTTCAGTCTTAATTATAAGGACGATACTTCTTAAAAAAGAAAATGTCTTTCCTGGAAAAGAAAGGAAGTCGATCCTATACCGCTAAATGGTAATTTGAGACCTCATTATACATTCAATTATTGCTATTCGCAAGGCCTTAGAAACAAAAACCCAAATGTACACACATGCAGACGCGTAAATACGACGAATGATGTATTCGATTTCAGAAACTGAGGCGCGCCTTGTCACCTGTCAATCACAAACATGAAATTTAGCTCTTCGCGCGCATAAGATTTACATATTAATTGAACAGCTTGGCAGGGAACAAGCAATCATGCACCGATATTCACTTGTTTGATGATCAAAGGTGTCAATCAACCACCGAAATGCCTATTGATGTCCGTGTTTGACCTTGTCATCTTTGTTCTCTGACACATTCTAACCTCTTCACAGCTGACTGCATTAGACCTGCATAAACGTTTGATCTAATTCTTTTCTTTAATGCAATAAAGTTGGTCAAACCATCGAAAACTGCAGGTGTAAATAAGTGAAATGAGTTCTAACAAATAGCATGAACTATCGACTGATTTCACCATTTGATTATATGATTATAGATAGTTAGAATAGTTAATGAAATGAAGAATTGGTTTTCATCAGATTGCAAATACTACTCCCGCAGTTTAACAATTGCTTTTGAAATAGATCAAACGATAGACCGCGGGAGAAGAAAAAAATCTGGGGGGGGGGGGAATGTTGACAAGAGGTAAATTTCAAAGCTCCCTTTCTTTCTCTCTCGACACATACACACATGATCACAAGTGTACGTAGGCTTATTTTTACACTCCTGTCGACAACCTGTGGTCGTGAAAGACACATTTTGGTAAACGAAAAATGTGCCTTGCGGTGTATTGAATTTACTAGTGGCTAACTAGGCAATTAATCTCCATTCTCGGGGGTGTGAAAAATGTCGAAGGGTACATCAGGTAACGGTAATTAGGTTGGAGGAAGAAGGGATAGGAGCGGTCATTACGCTGATGGATTGGCTCGGGGCAAGCTTAAATACCACCTGCTAATACTGCTAGAGCTATGGAGGGGGGAGGGGGGCTATTAGTGCCTTCATTTAACTTATCTTTACTACGCAGTTTTTTTCCAAATTTTTAGGAAAAAGTACTTTTAAACAACCCCCTTTTCAAAAAATAATAGGCTTTCTGGAGCCTATCTACTCAAATATTCCCACATCCTGCTGCCTTTTACCGGGCACAATGACCACAAACATTGGGGGCAAAATTCAATTTGTCCAATCATAAAACTACAAGGATGGAAAGCTATAATACAATTGTTATTCAGAAGTTATGGGGTTGAAATGAATAGTCCATAGCCTCGATAAAAAAATGAGTATCATGCTTCGGTTATGAAAGAATAGGTGTTAGAATAATTACGCCCAAGTGGATTTCAAACAAAGTTTTGGTTAAGTGAACACCTTCCGATTCTAAATTTTGAACGCGTCTTCAATGGCGCAACATAGCAGGCAAATTTCTTCCATGGATTAAATGAACGTATTACTTTAACTGAATGCAAAAGGGGATTAGCAAGTCAATAAAGGACTCCAAGAAAAAGGTCCTTCAACTTTGATTACTTTGAGACATTCAAGTACTGTAGACACTAACAAACAGTAAGAGAATTTAATTAGGAATTACGCGCGATTTTAAATACTTTATTTAAACCCTAATTCCCCTAATTTTGAAGAAATTTTCCAACTCCTCCCCAAAGAATTTGATGATTTGGGTCAATTAACTGGTTCGAAGTCTACTGTTTCAAATCAAGTTATTAAATCATCGACTGTACATAATATTTGAATATTATATTTTAATATTAACTGAACTTGCAAAACTTTGAAAACCTAAATCGTAGTAAGCAACTGTAGATGTGCGCTCCAAAGTCTACTAAATCTGTAAGGCAAAGGATGTGTGATTTCTTCTCCTAACAAACGTACTAAAGCACTAGACCAGAAGAAAAAAAGATTGAGGATGAAAATGGGTCGATTCATTAAATCCGTCGGCAACCAGTCTGGTCTCTAGTTTTATTTTTTTTCCACCTGGAGTAGGTAAATCACTCCGAATAGATGCTCATCAATCAGGTGTACTGTCGAAGAAAAGAGGTTTGTGCGAGATAATGAGGAGCCCACAATTCGACAGATTAATAGCAGTGGCGAATTAATAGTAGTTAGCCGAGATTTCAGCCTGCCAATAACCCAGCCCAACCCAAACCAAGAGAGAGGTGATAGAGGTGCATTTTGTGAAATCTACACACATGGTGGTTGAAAAGGGGAGCAGATTCGTCATTTTTCTTGGTGAATTGCAGTGTTGGGGTGCTGCTTCTTGGTGCGATGCGTTGCGGTAAAAGAGGAATTAAAAAAAGATCAGGATTTTCTACCCGGAAGATGTTGCCTGTATCGTTCAATTTGCGTTAGATTTATGACGTATTCAGGCAAAAAGACTTCCTTCAGACACAAGTTTTTTTCTTTTAAAAAAGAGCCAACAACGATAAAGAAAGACCAAGTAAAGCTTTTTTGTCGTAGACATTGGCTCGAATAGGCTCCATCTTTCGAAAAAAGCGATTGTTTGCCCATTGTAGAAATTTCTAATTGTATCACTCCATTAACTTGTATTAGATTAATATTTTATTCTGAATTTAAGTCCAAGGAGTAGTAAAGGTAGATTTAATGCAGGGAGGACAAATTACATGACCTATCTGGGAAAGATAGGTCAAATGAGTCGTTGGAGTATGTGCTCAATTACCAGAATAGATTGATATCCATCAGTACACAATATGCTAGTTAATTATGATCATCAAGAAGGTGATTTCCGCATAAGATGGACCTCCACTAAGCCCTTCCTAAGCTCAAGTCAAGTCTTTAATCAAGTTGGGGCAGTTTGGAGAGGCAGTTATGTCAGAGGCGTTGAAATAAAAACAGATCCGAGCAACAATTGTACTGTTGGAAGGAACCTAGTGATAAACCATAAGTTAAATGGTCTACCTAAGCTCATCGTCCTATTTTATTACTAATATCATTTTTAGCTGACCATCACTTTGATACAAGCTTCAGATAATATAATGTTAAATGAAGTGAAGAAGTCGGTCTAGATTTCAAAGAAGAAATTTGCCCGTTTTTGATTTCATTTCATTAAAAATGTACACTTACCCATCTATGATTAAAAAGTTGAACAAAAAAGCATACAGATAACAAAAAGGGTATATTTAAGCTGCCGATTTCGATCCACAAATCACTCGCAACAAACACTATACTTGACTTGTTGTTTAAAAAAGCTCCAGTTGGTAACTTAATAAATGGACCAACTAATGATACCGAGGAGGTAAATATCAACCATTAGCCCTGGATGAAAACAAACGCCATTGGTTAGAAGACTATCTACGCTATCTTTCTGGTTTCAAATTAGCGATTTAGCATGGATATCAATAAGCACGTTAAAGCCTAAATCATGAAGTCTACACATAGTCACACACTGAGTATAAAACCTGGGATAGTGAATAAGCAATCTTGTCCAAATAGATCAAATAATACATAGCTTATTGAAGGATTTTAATAATTTGGAAAGACAATGATCATTTATACAGTGAAATAAAGCGGTCAAATGAAGTGCTAATCAAAAGCCTCAAAGGTGCTAGAAGAAAGATAGAGAGAATCACAATGAGCTTTAAGTTGGGCAGACACTTACCAAATAGCATCCATCCATTTTCGAGGACCAGAAGTGGAACTTATTCTACCAAGGGATTTGTGCTGAACCGGGGAAAGCGGATTACTAGAAGAGGCTATTTGTGTCTGGTGCTGCTGTTGGACAGTTTGTTGTTGATTCTGCTGTTGAAACGGCGTTTGACAATGCGGACAACATGACAGGTGCTGTGGCACCGGCAATTCAGCCCTTTGGAAACGTGTCATTTGGATATTTTCCTGTGTCAAGGGTGCAGCTGGGGGATAACAGGTTCGGGGCGTAGGGGGAGGATAATACGAAAGTCCCCAGGGACTAGCGCCACTGCTTTGACAGGAGCACTGTTGTTGTTGTTGAGAGGGGGGAGCTTGTTGAGTTTGGATCATTGGGGGAGGAGGTCCACAAAAGTAGTGGTATGTCGCCGGTGTCACAGAACCCCCTGGTTTCAAAGCAGGCTGTTGACCTAATTCTCGATCTTCTTCAACTGTTGGAAGATACTGTCGATGGAAATCTTCTTCAGGAATGCCCTGAATGCGAGCTTTAGAGCCCTCTTGAATGTGCATTATGAATGCGTCGGATTTAAGGAAAGCTTGATAAGCCGTGGTGCGAAGAAGATGACCAATCTCAGTCTGAGCTTCGTCAAAAACAGTTTGATCGAGAGAGCTCTTATGAGATAGACGATCGGCAATAGCTCTTCGAGTTTCCGGACGTAATCGGACAGGAGTATGTGTTCTACGACTTCGAGCATTTGACGAAGATCCAGGAGGAACCGTTGACGTACTGGTAGAACCACGAATATAGGTCTGGTAGATGACTTTGATAAGTTGGAGGATTTTTTTTCGATCTGATGGGTCGACTTTACTTCTGAAGCCCTGGACAGCAAACCAGAAATCTAGAAGATTTCCACAGCCCTCGGATACAAGGTAGGACTTGAAGAGAGCAACACCCTCGCCATCACTTAACAAAGCGTCAAAACTGGCAGCCCATTTCTGCCAGGTTGAGGATAATTGTTGTTGTTGTTGTTGTTGAGGAAGAGATTGGGATTGAATTTGTTGTTGGAGCTGTGGTTGGTGATGATGCCATTTGCAATCACTGAACGTACTTCCGTATAGACTTCCGTAAATATTACCACTACCACTGCCTGTTCCTCCGGAACCACCTGATCGGTCACTTCGACCATCAGCCTCGTGACAAGAGCGCAAAGAACCCGGAGGATAGCTCATGTTATTAATTTAACGATCCAGAATGAGTTCTGAAGTAAATATAAATATATTTAAAACTTAAAAATGTGAGAATAGTGATGTATTGAAAAGTCTTCGAGTATTTTTTAAGAATAAAACACTAACTTTTATTTATCAAATGCAAGCAGCTTACAACACATGACCGGCCTGGTGACAATAAGTCGCGCCAAAGACTAATTAGTCATCCGCTATTTTGCTCTCAAGGTCCAAAGCAGAATTTAATTTGACAAAACAAATAAAATACCTGGCAAAAAATATTACATATACTAAATCAAACAATATCCTTTTATTTTGTGCTTGATCAAATAAATAAATCACTTCAGCTATATTTTTGATAATTAAGATAATATTTCTGCTTAGGTATTGTTAACATGAGCAAATATTTCAAGAGACTTTCGTGTTTACTTGATTTCCAAGTTTACGACAAGCTTTCTTTTTCATTAATTGTTCTTTGCAGCTTTCAATTCTTTTTTCCTGCCTTTTGACATGGGAATTTAGAATTATGTATTCTTCATTTTAATATTCGTTCCTTTAATGATCCCTTTAAATTTACCTAGAAGTATTTTATGTGGTCAATTAAGGAACTGATTAATCTTGAGACAAACCGAAGCAAATATGTTTGCCGTGCTAATATAGTTAATCAGAGCACGGTGTTTGAGAGCATAGCGGTTAAGAATGCGGAACTCTACATCGCCTCAATTTTGTGATTCTCCGTTCGTGCTCAAACATTACGGCATATCAACTATCTCAGGGTCATTGGACTTTAGAATGCCTGCCTCGAATCAGTTCCTTACATTTTCTGCTTAATGCATATTACTACTGTCTACTGAGTCTAGCCCTCATCTCTACAATTTGTGATCTCCAAGACCCATATTCCAACGATACTACGCCAGGCAAGTCCAGCATAGGTTTGACGGAAAACCAAAAATTCAACAGCAGTTGTACCACAAGCTGTTTATTGAATCACGCAATCATAATAATGAATGGTCTTAATTACAAAGGGTGCACCTTCCACGAAGGCCATAACGAGAGAATATAAAATAAATTGATCAGAAACTTCGCATAGCATTAAAGCGAAATAGGCAAAGCGTGTACAATAATATCTACTATCTCTGTTCATATTTGTACAATTTGAGAATAGGAAAAGGGAGCTTTAACAAAACCTTGGGAACCCAGAATACCACGGTGAGAAACGAATGTATTTGGTTATTCCAGAGAGAGGTAGGGCCTGGCTATTGAATTTGGATAGGATAACCAATCAATAGCCTCTTTGCCAATAAATGGAATTGAAAGACGGGTTACTCTGAATGCTCTGTTCTAGCAGTTTGTCCTGAACTTCAGCAAGTGAATTGACATATCACTCATTCCCAATGCAATCATAAGCTAAAAAAAGCGGACACAAGTTAGAGAATTCTGTACCAATTTATGCAGTAGAAGAGCACGAATCAAGCATACGTCATATGGATGCATTGCTACAGCAGTAGGCCGTGCTTTGGTTTCCGGTTGGTAGGAAGCAATCAATTGACCGTCTTCAAGACGTGAAACGCTGAATCCCCGACCGGATAAATAAGTCACCATATGAGAGCGTGTGCAAGGTAATTCAACCTGAATAACGGAAACACATTATAAAAAATGTGACCAGATTGTAACTTTACAAATCAACTTTAATCACATACGTGAAGATGAGCGTCTCGAATTAAACCACCGGACATTTGAAAATTATCGGGTAACTGCGAAGTAATGGGAAGCCATGAACTGTGATTTGAAGTTGGCGCTTCTAATTGCCAGGTTCCGACAACTCCCGAACTAGTTACCGCGTAGAGACGTCTGTCGGCTTGGAATGGAGCAAATGCTAGATCCAATATACGGCCAATTCCATCGCAAGATGCCTCGAATACAACTCTAATAAACAAACGAAACCTAGAATGTAATTTCTAATCAGAGAAGACATATAATCTACAGCTAATTATGACAATAGCCCACGGTCCAGCAGAATTAGAAGATGAAAAGCTTTTATTTCATTTGTGTTCACAAATCATCACATTATTTTATTAGTGATCAATAAGTGCTAGCATAAACATGTCTGAAGCCATGAAATTGGCATAGGCCTCACACATAAATCTCATGAACTTGTACTGTCAAGCCGTGTAAAGTCAAAAAGCCGTCCATAAAACGCTTTCATTTGTTGAAATTAACCACCGCCTCTATTGGACATAATACTCTTAAATGCCACAAGCAGAGTTTTTTAAGTATAGTTGCGAACGTACTTGTCCGAAGTTGAAAGATAAATTGAATATGGAGAAAATAGGCATCACAAATGGATCTCCTCTCTCATTTAATTTCAAAATGGTAAGATACATACCTCGAGATAAAATCATTTATTTGGTAGTGATTTCAACAATGCTGGCGTGAACAATACAGACAATCGAAAATGAAACCTTATTATCAACTATTCTTTTTGAGAAGAGCATTGGAAAGTGGCTTAGGTCTTCAATTTAAAATGGTGCATAAAACGCATCATCAAGTTAAAATATTTCTTTTGATTGTGGATAAAAGAGCTAAGCTAAAATGCTCAATACTCAAAGAAAACTACATTGCAGTAAATGAATGACCATTCTTTAGGTTTTTTAAAATTAATTCGAATCGATTTACAATAGGTTGAAATTGTTTCATGCGCTGATTCTAAACAAGCCCCGCAAATACTTACGCGTTACGTGGATTCAGCCGAGCATCAAAAACTTTGACACGTCCATCTGCAAATCCAGCAGCGAAGATATTATCATCTTCAGCCACACTAACTCGAGCCAATCTGGTGACTGGACAAGTTGAGTTGGTTCTGATGTCGTCAACTGCTTTCTCGTAGTCCGTATCAAACACGCGAATAACGCGGACATCACCAGACACATGCAATCGATGAAACATAGAACAGTCATTCCAACTGGTAACCAGCCCCACACCTGCAGTTCGCTGTGGGCCTGAAAGCGGTACTTGAGTTTCCAATGCCACCCTGTAATAAGAGTGCTCAAATAGTGCTACATTTTATTAAAAGGAGTTAAGTATCTGCACTTACCAAGAGGTAAGAAGTTTAGGAACAGCGCCATTTTTACAGTCATAGTCTTGCCATACGCGAACACAACCATCTCGTGAAGCCGTAAGAAGGAGGCTACGTTCCTCTAGTGAGTTCAGCACTTCGAGAGATGTCACTTGAGCTAGGCTGAATGATACAAGAATGTGCAACACTACTGACACGAAATAAATTGATTAAAGCTAGGGGAGATAGAAAAGAGCACTTACTCATACATTTCTCGAAGAGCTCTCTGCTTTTTAATTTCTTCACCCAGAGCACCACCAAGAGTAGTTAGTTGGTTCATTGAAACCCGAGTCATTGTTTCATTTAGAGTCAGACGCTTAACTTCGTCTGCTCTATGATAATCATAAACCGTCACAGAATACTCCTCCAAGCCACCCAAAGCTTCAGCAGTTAGCATATGAGGCTTATAAGGATGAAATTTAGTTGTGGAAACGTAACCCCGCGTTAGAGAAGTCTTTGCAGCCCTGAAGACGTGAATCACTTGAAGATCATGGCTTCTAAATGGAAGTAATAGAATATTAGAAGCAGTGCAATCGATACTTAGAGTGCGACTATGGTGTAAAAACTATTCACCTCTTTGTTTGAGAATCTCGATCATAAACTAGTCATAAAATTACTAATGAACTATTAAAAATCGGGGAAATTATATTTACATCAAAAAAGATAAAATAGCATTCGAAATAGCACCTTTCAGCAGACTGACATTGGCACGTACGAACGAGTGCCCAAAGCGCTCAAAATGATGAATGCGGTTAAGGCGAACACTAAGTGATTTAGGGTTCGACTCTACTTAGCAAAAACATCGTTTAAAATGGGCATGGACAAAGTTATATATAAAATATATGCTACTAACCCAGCTTTGGGATCAAATTCAGCAGCTTCTACACCGTGTTCAACTTCCTGACCACCTCTTAGATGGGGGAACACAGAACTGGAACAGTAGCGTACTCCGGAATCCTTAATTCTCGCCCCATGACGACAGTTTCTTCGTGTTGGCGACAATGGCGAGGCTGTACGCGATGCTCGATGAACGATGTATCGCAGATTTCTTCGACACTCTTCCACCTCCGAGGGACTGCTGTACTGAGTCGATGAGGTCGAAGCTGAAGGTGGTAACTTTTCCTTCCTAGCAATTGCATGCCACCTTTGACGACCTGAAACTCTCAATGCTTCATGACGCCTATAATTACGAAGGTTTTCAGCGAATGTCTTAGCTCGCGGGTCATTACAGATACCCGCAAGGGAGTAAAGGTCATTTGGGTTGAGATTAGGTGAAAGGTGAGGTGGATCCATACTTGTACCTATAAATAATTAACAAATGCTTAGTTAACATTTTTAGCCTGTTACTGATTTCTTAATAAGAACCCAGCACAAATTGTTTCACTACTCTGAGAGGAAAATGTATAGATTTAAGTGATTCTGCTCAATTTTTAAGAATAAAAATAGTAATAAGCAACCTGAGGGAAGAAAAGTCGAACCGTCGAAACAGATAACGAGAGGAAACATATTTGGATTGGGATCTTTCGAAAGCACTGAACTTGAAAAATATAGCAACATGTAGCATGAAGATGAGTCAAAAAGCTCTGTGAAATTCCATAATAAATTTGCTTTAAAGGTTATGAAATTCATTTAACTACAGAGGCTCAATTGTTGTCTATGCACTGTCGAGATCTATAGTTATTCCTGTGGGTTTCGTGATAGACTTATTTCCACGTGTTGCAACCTTGGCAACGCATACTTATACGGCAGTCGACTTATGACTTCAAAATACCATGACCCGACTGTATGTCATATTCCATCACTTCCACGGCACTCATCTTTCCTTTTCTCTACATTTGAGAATCACTCTTCCATTTCTCTTCTCGACTATTTGTGACTTTGATGTTCCTCCCCTCTGTGAAGTCCGAAGTCAACTAAAAGGCTAATAATAACTTTTATAAGCCTGCCGTTTGATATAATATTTCCGCCTGTAGATTCCCTCATGGTAGAATTTTGACGGTTGTCTCTGGCACCACGCTTTTCGCTTCATCCAAGAAACGTAAATCGGTTACCTTTAGGGTGTTCTTTCAGTTTAGGCAACTAAAACTCCGAGGAAGCTAGATTTGAACAATAAGGAGGATGTGGAAGTGTTTCACATCAAAATTGGCTCAACAGGACCCTAACAGTTCTTGAAGAATGCACAGAGGCATTGTAGTGACGGCACCAAATTTGACTGTACAGTTTCCTGCGCCGTTTTTGGTCAAGGATGATTTTAACTTCTTCAAAACGCATTCATAATAACTTGTGATGACCGTTTTCTGCCCTAGAAAGTCTAACAATATCACTCCTTTTGAATCACCAAATATATTGATCATGACCTTCTTAACGAGCCTTTTGGTTTTGAATTTGATGGGCTTAGTTGTTCCTTTGGATGCCACTCTTTAGATTGAATTTTGTTTTCTGGATCAAATTTGTAGACCCAGGTGTCATTTCCGGTCGCACAGAGTTTAAACAAGTTACCCTCTTTTACTTCCCAATTTGCCAAAGTCACTAAAGAAGGTTCAATTCTTTAGATCAGTTATTATTCCTGCACTAGGTTCTGTACAAGAGAGAGAGAGAGAGAGAGAGAGAGAGAGAGAGAGAGAGATGTTATCTTGATTTCTTTCTGTGGTGGATTCCCCCCCCCCCCCCCTCGTGGGTCGTCATCAAGTTGCACTCTTCTCGTTTTAAAGCGTCTAGTCCAATCATAATGGACTGCCCTACATGGAGCAGTTCCATAAACCTGTTGTAAAGCTTCTATGATTTAAACAGGTTTCCGATTTGTTTTTTTTAAAAAAATTTTATGTTTTCTCTGATCTCGAAATTTGCCATTCAAAGAGTTGAAAATTGCTAGTTGGTTTGAGAAGCAAACCTGTCTTGATCCTGACCTTACATGCCATGATCGGAAAGTTGTATACTATTAAGGATGAGTTAAAGGCAAGTTTGAGCTTGTAAAAAAACATGTAAATCTTCGTTCTGTTTAAAGTTTTGATACTTGTCGGAGGGCTTTTTTGAGAAAATGGATAGTTCAATATAAAAATCTGAGAGTCAGTTCAGGGAATTTTAATAGTATAGAATGAAATAGACACTTAATGAGAAAATTGACAAACCAGTAAAGCAATAGATCAAATAAAGAGAGAACCTAGACGTTAACACTCAGTGTAAATTACAATACCCTAAGGAGATGTAAGCCAGTACGATCAAATAACTTATGATTTCAGACGAGATGGTCTTTCGTAAATGCCGCGATAATCTAATTAATAAAATAATGTACACGTTATATGAGCGAAAGACGAGAAAAAATCAAATGGCTTTTTTGAAATCACCAACCACCACAGCAACAGATCCAACAAGAGCATTTTTTGAGGCAGAAAGAAGGAAATCACACACAAATATAGAGCTTAAACTCCGAATGATCTATGCCTAATGCAAAGTAATTTGAGAAGAAATGAAACTTCGCTCAATAGCTTTTGATGTCTTAGGTGGCGTAAAGCCAGACTATGGAAGCTATAAGAGTAGAGGGAAAATTAATATAAGAATATTAGGGAGTTATTGGTCCTTTCGGGATGGGACTTAAGGTCACAAAACACTCTTTTTCAGTAAAGTAGACAGACTCAAGGGGTCTGGGCAAGAAACCGAACACATGATAAAAATAATTAAATATTAACAAAAGAAAACACCATTTATTAATTTAAGTTGAACTCACCTTGATTGCCGCCATTCGGAGAAACCTGGAGGGCTTCCGGGTATTTATTGAGCAGCGGTTGACTAAACCATCGTGAGCACCATTGAAAGAACTCCGTTTTGACTTCCAATCGTCGTTTAACTTCTGAAGAAGACTAAAAGGATATTTTATTTACATTCGGGCATAGCGGAAAAATGATCTGTAAAGTTCAAATAAACTTACACTAGCTTCACCGCCTGCAAAGTGTCTACTCCGAGTGTTTATAGAAGCTGTAGATGCTGGCAACGGTTGCTGTGGTCCCGAAGATGCACTGAAAAGAAACAAAAAACAAAACCATGAATGATCTAAAAGTAAAGCAGAGCACACATGAGAGAATGTTGACTTATGCAGGTGGTGTTTTTAAAGGAGTAAGCTTGATATTAATCCAATCAAGTGAAAAGGAAATTTGAGAGTTAGTTCATCTTTATGAACTGTAGATCAACCAATGGACTACCTATGAATACCCCACCCCCTATTCTGCGTTTCCCTTATAAGTTCATACCTTTTTAGAAGTAGCTTTTACCTGCTTAAATCCTTTAGAAAGGAACTAGAAATCTTTAAGAAGTTTAGTTCCGGTGGTGCAGTAACACACACGTCTGCGAAGGTAGAGGTCACGAGATCAATACCCTGCAGATACGTATTCAGTAGTGCTGGTGGCCAACCGAATTGGTTAATTCTAGTTCAAGTGAAAGGAGGCAGAATGTGAGTTACTCAAAAGATTGACCCAAGTATTTTTACCTTCAACCAAGTCAATCATTGTAAGCACTTCCCTCAATGGGATTGGGAAGTTTTAAGGGAACTTGTCACACAACGGAATGGCTACCTCCTGCCATCCCCAAGATTTACAAGATAATCTGATAACTACATTAATCATGGATTTGTGCACAGGTGCACATTCAAGAGCAAACGAATAACCAAGGTACCAGAACATCTATAGCGAAACACCCCTCCCCCTTAGTACAACCGTTCTTCATTCAGATGTAATAACCGACCAGTCGCAGGAGAACGACAACGCAAAAGGCAAAGAAATTTCAAACTTACTCAGGTGTCTGAGGTTGACTTTCTGCTGGATGATCACCATCAAGCGATGCTGCAGCTGCATTCGAAGTTAAAGGACCCTCTTCACGACGGTAGAGGACCCCATTAATTACTACAACCTCACTAGCTACATCATACTAAAAAGAAAATACCAAAGAATTTGAGATTAGGTTACCCAAAAGGTTCAAATTGAATCTAAAATCCAAGGCAATCAAACTTACCGTTTCAATAAGCTGAAAGGAAAAAGGAAGGAACAGTGAATAGTATTTCAGGTAAGTTAGATGAGATTAAACAAGAGAGGGCCATAAACTGTTTTGCCTTATGAATATCGAATAGGAGGCCACAGCACTCAATCATACAAACCAGCAAAATTCAAGATAAAATAACCACCCGTCAACAAAACAAGTCTGGCTAATGTAATTGAAGGATCTTTCACAAGAAAGGCTCCGTGATATCTACTCCAAGAACAAGTTGGACATTGGGAAAGTCTTTCCTAAATGGGCTTAGCAACTCGGGCATTAAAATAAGGTTGGCCCATTGTGCGGTTCAAACAATGAGGTTTATAGAAATGACTGAAAGTCTAAGACGGTGAGATTCAACCTTGCATCCCCGAATTCTGTCCACACAGAAAATCGTTTGATTTAGAAAAAAACTCATTATAAAAAGCCCTACTTACTTCCTCCAGAATATGAAGAAAAATGGCATTGGCCAACTTCATAACAGTCGGATGAGGATCAGCCGCAAGCACTAGAACCATATCCCAGAGTTGAGCAAAGATATTGCCCTGAACAGTCGGCTCAAAGTCTAGAAATAATAAAACAATTTGGATTCTGACAAAGTACAAATATTCCTTCAACATACTAGCTCCGTTTTACAATTCACCTTCAACGAATTCGGGTACGGTGTAATTAGCAATACCACCAGTAGCACTATCTGACGATTCAACAGTGAAGCCGTCCTTCATCAGAGAGGAAGTGGTTGAGGAGGATTCAGTAAAGCAAGTGGTGGAATTGCGACGAAGGTCACGGTGACTTCGGGAGCGAGAGATACGACCACCTAATTCGGCCATTCCACGAAGTAGGGCCGCCGCAGCTGCCTGAGAAACTGTGGAGAAAAAATATAAAAAATGGCCTAAGTATTCCTAGAAGTCCTAACCTTGAAACATAACATTAGCGAATATATCAGATCTGAAAAACATGTCACAAAAAAGACCAGTGATAATCACAGGTCAGCTACAGAAACCTGTAAATCAACCTTCCTTAATTCCCTCGGAAGATATTATAGAGAAACCTATGTATGCCTGTAAGATCCTATCTTCAACATAACTGTTTATTTAAATTCAATAGATGAAATAAAGTAAAGGATACAATGTTTGGGAAAATCTTAGAATTCAAGAGCCGGGGAGTTCTAAAAACATAAAGCGGATCGAAAATCAACAAAGGTTGAAACAAATCAGAAAGGTTACAAAGAGGTTCCGCAATTTGGCAGTAACTCACGAGTTCGCGAATGCTCTGTGGAGACGATGTTAGTGACTGCGTTAGCAGAAATAGTAGAATCGGGTGTATGGGGAGCAGGAGGAAGACGTTGAACGATGATATGATAGAAGGTATGCGCTTGTTCCACTACACGCTGTTCGTATTGTTCAACGAGAGATCGAAGTGCAACGACAACTTCGCAACGAACTAAGGGGCATGGATCTCGAGAGCATTGTTGAAGGTTGATGCCAACTTGATGGCTAATCTAGAATTGGAAGAGGAAAAAGTATGAATTTCTTCACTTTCAATTCATGACTAGTGGAAGACACTGTTCACGGAATTCTGCGGATCATTTTACAATTGAATCCCAACACAATATCATAAAGTAGATAGAGATTAATTAAACCGAATTCCTCGCATGCTGCAAAATAACTAATCTGTTGGGTAGGTAAAAAGCAGGCTTGGTGGAGATAAAGAACCAGTGCCTTAAGCCAACCAAAAAAGAGGCCTTTATGCAGGGTTTTGTGGATTACAATATTACTTAAGAGATTAAGCAATAGGCTCATCATGCCTAATGTTGGCAAAATAAGTTACAACTTGTTGAGTAGGTGCATTAATGGGGCCAACATCTTGTATTGGAAAACTGGTGAAATTGACCCTCTGCCAACTAGTGTCTGAAATCGTTCAGAAGAGTTTACTCAAAAAGAATTATTAATCAGTAAGGCAGTTATTATAAAAGGAAGCAATCCGAGATGTGCAGATTATTCTGAATTGGAACTCGATTGTGTAAGACATAATCATCCAAATGTCTACCTAAAAAACGCTAGGTAAAAGGCACTTTACGACCAGAATTACTACTCTACTGCACTCAATGTTTGTCGCAGGCCATACATACACTTCCCCGATTTATGTTTATAATATGATCTATTTAAAATACAAAGAACACATATTTCTCCAGGGAAGTCTTTGGAGTTACTCAATTCCTCCGCCAAACACAAAAATCAAAAGAAAATGCTTAACAAAGAGGAATAGAGTTAAATAAAGTGGAATGTAGAAATAATAAAAGCAGACTAAAGCGAACATACCATATCTACCTCTAAGACATTGAGTCTTCTCTTTGCAAGACTTCCAATCTGATCAATCAGTGTTCCCAGAGCAAACACAGCTGACGCTCTCACAACAGGATAGGGGTCACTCAGTCGTGGGATAATCACCATTTCAATCACTCGTCTTCCATCAGGCCTTAAAACCAACCACTTAGCTTCATCACATTTCATCCACACCCTTCCCAAAGCCAAGAGAAGCCACACTTTGAGATGATCAAACGCATGCCCAGCCCTTGCCGCCTCAGCAGTTGCAGTGGCTGTAGCCCGAGCAATTTCATCGGCAGCGACGTGGATAAACGACAGGGGCTTTGAAGTATGGTAGGTATCCTGAAAAACAGAATCCGGTTCACCGGTATCCCCTTTGACTAACATTTTTGCTAATGCAAAAGCAGCCATAGTTCGGACAAGGGGAGAAAGATTAGTGGCATCTTGTAAACAGCTGACAAAGTACCGATAGCCCGATTCACGAATACCCTCATGTCTAGAGAAGTCAATCTGTGACGAGGCAATAATTTTGCCCCAAATGAAAACCAACTGCGGTTTCACATCAAGGACATTGGAGTGAAAGAGGCGCACAATGTAGGGAAGAATCCCTACAGTGATACAGTGCCCGACAGCCCAGGAGCCAAGATCAAGGAACTCAGAAAGGAGTTGTAAGGCTCGAATTCGGTGAGTCTGGGAGAGGAGAACCTGAAGTAGAATTGGTAACTGTACGGCAGCTTGAAGCTCTCGACTACCTGGTTGGGAGTCATTAGCACACGTGCGGAGCCATAGAGCAAATGCGGTCATCTGAGAGGTAAAGAAAGTGCTTGGACGACAGTCAACTTCAATACCCTGGACAAGAGGTAGGGGCGCAGGACCGATGATAGGGGAGGGACGGTATTGATTGATTCGTGCCAAAACAGAGGCAGCGCCAACAACCGGTCGTGAACGAGGAGCAGCACCGGAACTTCCTGGCTGATCATTGGGATCAGATCGGATTGACAGGGTGGAAAGAAAAGCCAGGTTCTTTGGCATATCAGGCATAGAGACCTTAACGTTGGTCGGAGGTTGCTGCTGGGGCTCCTCTTGGGTGCCGGATGGAGGTGGACTCTCACCCCCCACTTCTTCTTGAGATCGATGACTGAGATCTTCATAATCACCGTCTTCACCACTTTCGAGATCGTCTTCAAGGTCTTCTTCGTCCTCCAATTCATCTTCGTCGACGTCAATGTCGTCACTGGAAGAGGCATAGGATTCCGTCTCCTCTGGGTCTCGTTCCTAAGAGAAAAGAAAGCACCAGACCATTAGTGTTTAAAGAGGATTCCGATTTGCCGCCCTTATGATTTCGTTCAATACTTCATGCTCGCGCATATACTCGACTTGATATTTCATATCAAGTATTGTTTCATGAAGTTTTAACTACTCTTCACTTTATAGAGAGGTCAACAGTTTTTACAGGATAGCATAACAAGCTCAAAAGAAATAGAACTTGGATTTAAAAGACGGCTTACTCCAAAAAAGTGGAAAATGTAAGGAAATTGGAGCTTTTAAATTGTTTCAGGATATCTCCCCATTATTTTAAAGATAAATTGAATAAAGGAAAGAACTGCGCCTTCGTAGCACAATTAGTACAAAAAGTCTTACGTCATCACGTGATTCGTGATGGCTCTGTTTTTGCTGATGATGATGCTGTCCATGGTGATGGCTATGGAGATGGCCACCTGGTCCACTTCTTGGTAAGTGGGATGGAGCGGAATGTGGTTGAGCAGGAGCTGTTGTCGATGTCGATGCAGTTGTAGTAGCCTGATCGCCCTTTTCAACGGGTTGTTCTTGGGTATCCATAGCAGCAGTAGAAGCAGAATCATGTTTCTGAATAACGAAGCGAGCTGATCTACGTGGCGAACCACCACCAGTTTTCCCATGACCGTGACGACTCCGGGAGGTCTTTTGAAAAAATGAAGTAAAACGTTAAAAAGTGTTTATCATCATCGTTACG
Organism: Rodentolepis nana; assembly: GCA_900617975.1. NCBI lineage: Eukaryota > Metazoa > Platyhelminthes > Cestoda > Cyclophyllidea > Hymenolepididae > Rodentolepis > Rodentolepis nana. The sequence continues at coordinate 15,469 of UZAE01000049.1, read as the reverse complement.
ATGATCTCTCGAAGCGAATAAGCTTTTGTACCATGTCCTACGATTTAGTACAAAAAAACGCATGCACGTAAATGAGATCCAGATTAACCCTTAAATGCCCGAATTATTTTTTTTTTTGAAAAATGCACCCAACCACACTCGTGTGTGCCCCACAACAGACTGAAGCTGCCGACGTAATGAGTTTTGGTGGTGTATCATGCGAAGGCTATAGACGCATTGAGCATGTTTCAAATGGCAATAGCGCCTATTACCAATGGAGCTTATTTTGAAAGAGGACCGTACGGTCCGATGGACGGTAAAGGGTTAAAGAACCACAAAGCACAGCCCCATTTGACACTATATCTAAAATACTCACTTAGTTGTTCTCCAGTCTTTGCGAATTAATATTCCTGGGATTGGCCCTCCCAGGACTTAAAGTCAACAACCAAAATCAGTAGTTGGTAGAAGGAAGCGTTAATCACAACTCAATACAGCGTATCTAGGAGCGAGAGGAAATATGAATGTGAAGGAAAAAGACTTCACCTTTTAGATGTTAGATGCCTACTTAGTTTCCTAAACAGAAGATTTTTAGGAGCAAACAGATAAAATTGTGGACGATCCCTAACCCACAAGTTTTCTTGCTCTGTAATAAAGTTTTTTTCATTGATTTAGTCAATAGAAATGGCCTGATTTCATACATAGTGCTGAGAATGTCTCAACCTATATCAAATCATTGTTATTTTTCAGACTTTGGACCCATATAGTGATTTGAACACAATCCAGTAACACTAAATTCCTTCCTCCACCACAATCCTTGTCTCTCAACCCTCTCCTTCTGTAAACAACCAATGTATCTCTATTTATTTATTAATTCTGCGGTTGTAGAGAAGATTAGTAGAAGATAAAATTGGCAGGTTGAAGAAAGCAGGGAGAAAATCAGATGTCTTAGCTATTGCACCTGTATTCCTATAACAATACAAGATTGTCTTCGTTGAAAAACAACCAGACGACATCAATTCCATTTTCATAAGCTGTATGATGGTCTCCTCCACTATCCACGCATTTGTCACCTTTCATATTTACTAACCAAGCATTAAGGAATAGATAGGGGTATTAACAAAACACTTACTAGGTCAGCCGCCTTCACAAAAGTCAGTTTCAAGCCAACAGATGCCAAAAATGGGGTTAAGGAACAAGTGAAATAGCGAAATGAATCTGAAGGCTTTAATTCCGCAATTTTAAGCCTTCTTGAAACAAGAGCGGTTAAGATTAAAACAAAAAGGAAATCAACCCAAATCAAAGGCACGAAGCCATTTTTTTCTGGTAGAGAATTAGTAGTCAGTATTAGTCACCAAGAAAGATATTTTATAAAGAGTCAGTATTAAAATAAACCAAGGAGTCCTTGAACCACTTTGGAATCAGTACATAATAGGTGATTAACGGCATATTCACACTTGTTAATGCTAACAATGGGCGAATGATGTGAAAATATTTAATAAAGTCGTGTACTATGAATGTGTGAAATTTCGGTAACCACTTGTTAGGATATCTGATGGAATATCTTCGTTTCGCTAGAGAGAAACTCGTAATTATCAGCCCCCAATGCTCGGAATTATTGGTTCTTAGATTCCCAAGCTAATAATAGAATATGCAATACCACATACAGAAAAGTTATCGATACAATTATTGGCTAATCAGGAAATCAAGCGTTTGCCACACATTCAAGGCAATATGAAGCAATTTATTTCATTAAATATATGATCGTTATTTGAACGTTAAGTCTACCATTTTCCTCTTCTACATGCCTGATTAATTTTAATAAAGAAAAAATGACAAGGTACAAAAAATACAGGCTTCTATATAGAACAACTCAGAATGCCATGCACATTTAATAGTGAATTAATATTAATTATAGTCAATTCATTAGTGACCTTTAGGAAGAAGCACACCAAGGCAACATTTGCTCCGCAAAGCAACTACATGTTCTCAACGAACACTATTTCAAATGTTGAATACAATCACCACATTAATTATCAGTACTCTGTGAAAGGAAGGCGAAATAGTGCACCTGGAGTGTGATATCAATTCCACGCTATAAGTGTATGTTCAACAGCCATTCTTCTATTGAACCGTTTTCTGTCAAATCATATCCAACAAACCATCATAAGTTAATCGATTCCTCATTCAATTCAAAGGAGCTAAACGTATAACTCACGGTAGGACCAGCGGAATTCACTTCATAGCCCGGTGGAGGAGCAATGGCACGTCCAGAGGCCTTTACATTTTTCTTTTCCTTTGCACAATCCACCTGTCGTTCAACTGCCGCTAGCTTCGCCTTAAAGGAGGTAGAGATATGCACATAGTAATTAAGACTTCCTTCCAACAAGATTTAAATAAGACATGAAATCAAATGCTCACGATAAGTCCTTGAGTCTTAGCGGTAGTTAGCTCAAAGAGTTCTTTTGGAACATCTGATGTTGGAGGTGGGGCAAGAACCAAGGGGAGTTCATTAAGGAGATTCTGTTGCTGCTGACGATATTGAAAGAGAATAATATCAGCAGGGATTGCACCTTCTGTGCCTATAAGAACTTGTGGAAGGTAATGGAAGAGGAGATCCAAAGCGTGATCCCAGGCACCCCTGAAAAACGATGATGGACTAAAATCTCTCTCAGTCTTAAACTAATGAGATTTTGTGTTAATCACAAAATAGTCATGGTTATTAGATTTTTAATCATTGAGAGATTTGAGTAGGCCTTTCAAGGGAAACAGTACCAACACGTGTGAACGGATTTCCAATGCTTCAAATATTGGATTGAAGAAATTACTGGGTTGAGTAGAACATGTGTTAAAGCCAACATTTAATAACAATCTCAATCTCAGTCTTCGCAAATAAAGATGAAGCCATTACAATCTTTAAATAAAGGCCCTTCATCTATTATCCCTTCCATCAACAAACATCCAATCGTGTGCATCTAATTAGAATCAATAACTACAATGGATAGACTACGAGTGATAAGGGCTATCTGTCATAATGTCTCCCAGGTTTAGTCATGGCAACAGTCATAAAAAATATTGACCTCTAATAAGTGCGAGATTAAAGAGGACATAGAACGACAAGCGAATTTTCCAGGGGACTTCGAACACAAGCATATAATGCTTAAATTTAATTTTATATTCATAGGAAGAAATGCAGTAATAACTGATCGATAACATTTACCAATGGAAGCGCCTTAAAAAGCGTAGAAGTATCAGATTTACTGATCTTGGAAACCCATTAAATTATCTATAAATGAACTGACCTAAATTCCACTACCACCCTCCCCGCACATGATCCACGCTCTTATACGGACTCGTGCTATTTGCTGCAATGTTCCGGTTTGGCTTAAATAAAATCAATAGCCGATATCTAATCTAGTCACTTTCCTTATTTAAGTGGTATTAAATGCTTTCGCCTTAAAGTAAGCCAAGCAAGACTACTTAATTTCTGAAATCTATATATAAAAGATCAATCAGGAAATGGAATACGAATAGGTAGAACTCACTACATAAATACTTCAAAATTTAGTGCGAGTGTAAGAGTGAATCAAAAATAGAAGAAAATAAAGCATTTGAAGCAAAGTCCGAAAATTGAGATTTTAAATGTATAGATTTGATAACTGTGGCAAAAGCTGCACAACGTCATCACTCATTCTGGTTAAGACAATTTTATTCCGCTCATCCCATATGCAATGCTCACTGCAAACCTGTATCAATAGAGACAATTAATAATAAATTATACACCCTATTCCTAAACAATGAACTAGTAGGAATTCCGAGATAAAAAAGAACTTGTTGCACTTAATAGACGAGCATCACCATGCCAATAAATGTCCGTTCACACGATTAAGTGGCTATGTCCGAAAGGCTGGAAATGTGAAAGTTTAACTCCATTTACCAAATGGGATGATCATGGGTTGGTGCTAGTTTAGGCCAAGAGCGAGGATGGCAGCCAAATGATCGCATCAGTCTTTCAGCCAGTAGGTAATTCCTGAATAAACTGGCCACAAGAAGATCTTGACGAAACAGTTTCTGAAATAAATCCACTGGGAAACTGCACCAGGCAATGGTGTCCGTGACTGCAGTGAAAATCCAATTAATTTCACCCAACAGAGTCATTCGATTTCCATGATTCCCGGGAATGTTGTCAAGCATGGCTTCATCAATTCTACCTACAGGAAAAGAGACACTCATAAAAAATCGATTAAGCAAGTAATAAACACAATTATCTGAGTAGGACCAAAATACACTGAATTACAAAGTAACCTAGTTACAAGCAAGAAACTGTGCTTAAAATACAATGTTTCTTATTATAGATTAAATCATTTTGGCGTAAAGAGACCAGACACTCACCTTAAGTGCAGATAATTTTAGACTGCAAGTTTAGACGAGCCGACACAAGCTTCGACCGATAAGCGATAAGATAAAACCTATTGCGTTGCATTGGGTTTCGAAAATTCGTGTTCCTTTCATTTAAAGCACCTAATGAGACGCCTTTTGAGATCATTCTACCCACTAGCCGTATGTGGAAACAGTAAAACCTACTATCGCAAATAAACAGTAACCCAAATTACTCAGCTGAAATTCGCCCAAAGACACATAGCACGAATACGGCCAGAAATCAAGGTTTCGGCAGTTTTTTTTTAAATTATGACGACAAAAGGAAACACAAATAGCAAAGTGGGTGATAAGAGAATCAAGGGCTAAAGGGATTTGTAATGCAGCTACCGCAATTGGTGATATGGTTTACGAAAAAATATTATATTATTAATATTGATTTGATTGCACATTTTATTCTAGACAATATAATAATTCACAAACCGGGGTGTGCGATAGACGTAACGTATATTCATACGGCAAAAAAGTCTATCAATGGGTAGTTGACTTCTGACTTCAAACTGCCATGATCCCACTGTATGCCATATTCGACTACTTCCACAGTACTCACCTCACCTTTTTTCTACCTTCGTCTTTGAAGCACTCTTCTGTTCCCCCCCCCTTTCGACTTTTTTACCACTTTGATATGAAGCCTGAAGTCAATAATGATAACTATCAGAACGCCTGCCATTTGATATAAATAATTTACAAACCTACATTTGTTAAATAGGAAACCCGATTTCATTGAACCATCACTTTTACTAAATTTGGTCGGTAAGCCCGATAATTGAGTGGGCATTGATGAGATAAGATCTCGTTATCTCTAGATACGCTAATAAGTAAGTTAAAGCTGCACCATCAGTACATAAGGTCTCCAAAGTGATTCGAATTTCCCGAAGAAAACGTTAATGTCTCCATTTGATTCGGATATGTAAGGATATACTGAAACTCCTCACCTATGAGAAACTTATATTTTATTATTCCCTCTTGCTGATTTGAATTTAACGCTGTATATATTCATTCCCATCACTGGGCCAAAGATCTTATGAATTGTAATTTGGCGGACGTAGATGCCGATAACTATACAACAGACCCTTCCAGCACCCTCCAGGTTCCCATTAACAAGGTTTCCTTCAGCTATTCCATTCTTTGCTAGCAACGCCTCGTGTAAATCCGTTGGATTTAGTAGAAAAATACGGGGGAGAAAAAGCACTTCAGGTACATTCCAACCGCCAAACATGAACCGAAATTACTAACACTACCTACTTTTACAAAAAAAGCTTCAACCGAAAAGAAAACTGAGGTTTAGTGACTAACCCGGGAAATACTTGTTATACTTCATCCAGTGCCACCGCAAAGCCGTTTTGATTGGTGTCGTCAGACAAGAAGTAAACAGATCGGCCGGAAGTTCAGCCAACTGGGGTAGATCCTCGTTCTCCTCGCAAGCACACAGAATAATTGTATTCTCCATTGTAGCTGGTGCCACAGCCGAAGCAGCCATTTGATTTAAACCAATGGTGTGACTGGTATAAGCCTAAACAATAATTAGCAAGTACAGACGCAGCAAATTAAAAGGCCAAAAATGGGACGATTCGGAGACATTAATTTATGCTGAGACAAAGAGTCTATACTAACCTGTCATCTCTAGAAATAAAACATTGGATATAATATTTGTACAAGAAAAAACGGATAGAAAGGAGACTACGTTTGGTCTGATCTATGCAAACTAGCACAGAGAGGGAGAGAGTTAGACCAGAATTAGATACAAATGCACGCAAAAACTAAGGACAATATAAGGAAATACGAAAAAAAACAATGTCCACTTATAAGTACACAGAAAGGAGCGCATACTTTACTAGTTCGCCACGGGGGTGGCCAGTTCGCCTGGAATAAAAATATTACATAAAATTTTAAAAAAAGCAAAAATATGGTGGAAAATGAAATAGGAATGCTAATTTCATACTTAAAGCAGTCAATCAAGGCATTCGAGTGAAGGCAGTAAAGTGCGAAGCTGCCAATATAGAATTTGAATGCTCGCAGAAAAGCATCACCGCTCCTCAGGCGCGCGCGCACACTGATAAACAAGGCCATTCTCTCTGCACAATGGCCGGTTGCTTTGTCGTAAAAAATAGAGGCGTGATTGAACACAACTTTAATACTCGTTCAAGTACGAGTATCTACTCGAAGGGACGCGACAGCATATATTCCTCTGAGTTCAATAGTGAAGTAAATATATTCAAAATTCTAATGACCAGTAGTGCAGTAGATGTTGGCTTTAAAGGAGCAAGCACAGATTATACATGAGCCTCATTGATCACAAAATAGTCACACTACCAAAGGGTACGATAGAAGTGACTAAGATTAGATGACGGTACCAAGGGATTGAATTTCTAGCAGTCAAGATAGAAGGAAGATGATAGTTTGCATGACTCTAGTAAGAATATAACCCTGATTAAAAATAAGCAACTAATAAATATCGTCACTAACACCCCACTTTCAGTTAAAGACATGAAGCTGACCGTTTGTCTCCTTAAAGAGGTCTAACGTGGTCCTGATATTGATAACAATGAGAATAACTATGTACGACTATAGCATTGCAGTAATTAGCTTCAAAGACTTAAATCAAGTTAAAACAAATGCGATTAGTGAGATTTACATAAGAAATGGGCGCCGAATGGTAAAACACTTTAGGGACTTACGTGACCGAAAGTGTTTTGTTCGTGATGTACACCTTCGGGATTTTGACCACCAGAATTAGAACTCTCTCCAACAGTATTTGCGGTCTGAAAAAATTAAGACACAATAAGTGCTAATGTTAACTAAATTACATATCTGATTAGTATCAAAGCTTGTAGCAAAGTCAAATACTAATTTAAGAAACGAAAAAGGTGAGGTTTCCAGGCTAAGCATAACTCCTAAGTCTATATAGGAAAGCGCTTTCCAACACTCATCTTGTGTAGACAGTGACTTCATAGAGACTCGAATTCCACTATTATCTAGTTTAGCAAGACTTAATTAATGCAGTCGGCCACATTTGCCTTGAAAATATTATTTCTCAGAGTGAAAGAAAAACTAGCACTTCGATGTTGACCAGTCTGTTTGAGCATTCTATTCACTTAATGCAAATCCATGGATTTCTAATTTCCTGTTTGGTATAATAGTGTGCAGATTAACACATCCCTACTCCTAACTCGCTAGTCAGTTTGCTGGAGCCGCTTTGGAGGGGAACTCACATTCCGAAATTTTTCTTGACTAACGACAATCAAGTAAATAAATAATAATACACAAGAATAAATGAACTTTTACGTAGATCAAAACAACCAAACTCATAAAAAAGAAAAATCACTACAGGCTGGGACCACCTTGATGTATGGCTGGAGAGCTGAAAGACAACAGGTGAATAACGTGCACACCTATCACGATAATACATCGATGTCCATCGGTCCACTTCTAGTGATTCCGGTGACCAAATGCACTAGTCAATTATTTAAGTTCAGCAAGACTGATAGAGGCATGCGAATTTTGTGCAAATAGTCCAAAAATAACTTCGCTCACGTGTTGCAAACATCTTGATTTGAGAAATTCGTTAATAACAGTAATTAACTAGTAAGATAAGCACAAGGTATGCATAAAACAAGAAGCAAAAATAAGTCACTGACAAACTTCTAAAGATGAGAGACGATAAAAAGTAGCAGTAAAGATACTAGGAATTTAAATACGTGATAAAAACGCACGATTGATTTTTTCAAAACATTTTTGGTACAACTAAAAAATTCAGACCATATCAAATAGATTGGGTTGCTTCAAACTACACAAGACTTATCAAAAATCACTTCCTGAAGAATTAACCTCTAGAAAAACTTTGGCTTTACATGGACAACTGAACCAAGAAAGTCAATAATTACAGAATAAAGCATACATAAGTTATAGAGATCACTTAATCGGTCATTTAAAACTGTAAACTCGGCGTGCTGACCAAATAAGCAGTTCGTAAATAAGGTACGCGATCCACATTTTAGACGTTTCCTTGAAAATGCCAAATTGGAGACACTGAGCATTTATTGGGAAACATGCAATGATGCAGGAGTGAACTCACTTCAGCTTGTCGACGTTGGCAAAAATAATCGTAGAGTTTAAGCACACGACCAGCATTCTGGCAGTCGACGACGTAAACTGAGGGGCCACCGAGCCATCTTTGAAGATCGAATAGCGATAGAGGAATATATTTAGTGAAAGTCTACAGTAAAATAAAGTGGCTTAAAAATATCATGGGAACTCGAGACGTTAAGAAATTAGCCAAAAATACCCTATTAAACACCCAGATCTCGCCATTTTCTGTGGGTCTTGGTACGCCATGACCATTATAATGAAAAAGAATGCGATCTGATCTAGCATTTCGACGCATATTAACACAAATTTTCTTAACCTCTTCCAAATTAGGGTCAAGACATTGGCGATAACATCCCTTGGGTTGCCAACGTTCATATTGTGACTGAAAAGTAGCAAAACATAAGTTTAAATAACTAATAAAAAGTTGACCTGCAAGTCGATGGCATTTTACCTGCAAGTTTTTACCAATCATTTCAACAACACGATAGCCTGCATCGGCAGGGTCAACCCATGCTTCAACACGACTAAAAGGGGGGATTTTTTGGACATCGGGTGGATCGATTTCCATATTAAGGCAGAGAACGAGAGCAACATTGATTGTTTTAATCTGCAAATATTTATATTAAAAAACTAAGACGGTTTACTTTTTCTTTAGAATATGACTCTTTATGTAATTCGGCACCAACGATTGGGCCACTTAAATGAGAGGCTACGAAAGCCTGACTATGCTCAGACGTATTGCAATAATCTTTGAAATTGTGGTTTTGACATTTTTCTGAATTTTTATGCCCCATGGAAGTCATTATTTTTTTCACTGAATGACATAGAAATGCGACAAAGGGTATTCGCACGACCAAAGTATTCGTTTGGTTATTGTTACGTTTTGAAGGCCAGGCTCCCAATAATTACTGTAAAATATTTGAGTACAAGATATAATTTAGGTAATAAGTTTATTTTTTGCGATAGTATTATTATAAAAATATTTATATAACATTTTTTTGACTGCAATTTTTAAAATTTTACATTAATATTGAAATAACTCTAACTTCTTACCATATAGTGCTAATATCATACATTTTTATAATATGCTAAGCTTTTACTATTTCATTGTTTTCAATATTTAGAAAAACACGTTAAACATTTACCCTATTTCCAAGATTTCCAGATCCCAATTTTAATAAGTGTACACTTTACTTCTTAATATCACTTATCCTAAAAGGTGACCAAATTTAAACCTTATTTAGATAACAACAACTTGTTCTCTCCTGTCTTGTATGAAGTTACTGTGTGATTACAAAGCGGTATATTAAAGGTATTTGTATCTGGAAAAGGGTAGATTATGGCATATCAATATGTACTCCTTCACTTGATATTTGCATTTTTAGTCGTCTGCTTGAATAGCCTCTCAAACTGGTTCTAACATAACCTTCCAATAACTAGAAAATAATAACTGGAAAAATAATAAGAAAATAAGAATTCGTGCTCTTTCTTCCTAACCGGTATCTTCCAAGAAGTACATGACACATTTATCGATTCAAGCCTATACGATATTACATAGTTCATATTCATTTATTGCTCAATTAGACTTCCACAATTATTCCATTTCTGTTGAAATTTTTCAAATCAAAAGATAACCGTTTCGCATAGCTTCCAATTTGTCAAAATGGATAAATTCCATGTCTTCATTTACTGCCACTACGAAAATCTTTATACAGATTTGCAAAAGGTACCTCAATAAATATAGTTTAATGCTTTGCTCCAAGTAATTGCCATGTTAAGTCATAGATCTTTACATGCATCAGATACTGCTCAACTTATGTAGCATCTCACTTTTCTTTTACTGAATACAATATTTTCACTCTTCGCTCTCCTTAGTAAGTGTGATTCAGCCAAATCGTACCTTCTCTGCTCTTTTTCATTAAAGTAGGACAATATTATGCTTATTTAACTTTATTTATCTTTGGTAAGTAAAATAATGCTGACTGAAATTCCTAACACTGATGTGATATTTTTTATTCCATACTTTTATGTTGGCAAGCACACTCCGGGTTTTCAAAATTACAGCCTTCTTTGTCATGGAATAAGTATTCAGAGGCTTTTGGACTGGACATAAACGCTTCTGGTGTATTAAGCAGAAGTAAATTTTTAATGACAGTTGCTGGTAGGGTGCCTTGAAAATGGGTAAATTCTACACTATTTGGATATTTACTTTTCAAAGTATCGGCATCTAAAGTAGCCAAAAAACGGCCGAATTTTAACCCTAATACTTGCATCTGTGAATTGGTACGAGAATTGGGGTCTTTGTTGACTTTTATTGGTAGATGTCGATCATTTGGGAGGTGATTATTCAGAGCTCGAAAGTATGATCCTACAATACGGCTCAGGTTGGTCAAAATGAATCGGAGCTGGAGTTTTTCAGCGGGTTTCTCTTCTGTGCTTTCTAATTCCGTAGCCCAAATGTCAGCTACTTTATTGGACAATCGTACCATTAACTCATCTTCCCCAAGATTTTTATCTTCCATGTACTTCTTAAATGCGTTCTCCTTACCAGCTTCAGGATTCCAAAAATAGGGTGCACCGAAGTCGACTGTAAGCATAAATTCAGTAAGCTTTGCACTCATTTTGAATTTCAAGTCCATTTGTTGGACAATAAGAGCTAAGATCTCAAAAATCAAACGAGTAGGTAAGCCATTAAGAAGTCGTTCACCACTCTGCAAACTAGGAGCTTCTTTTAATATACCGTAAATGAAATCTAGATTCTTGGTTCTACTCGGCTTCATTCTGGCTGGGAACTCTATTTTACTGATAAAACTACCATCAGGGCCATTTTTTTCTAATTCCTCTTCGTGTTTTCTTAAAAGAACATACATTGGAGCAGCTAACAAAACGGGAATGTCGTGTATTCCATCATGCTCAACTTCTCGTAACATATCACGTCGAGCAAATGTCACTGGAATGTCCCAGAAAGCATGCGTTGGTATAGTAGGTCGAGTTTTGATAGAAAGATTAGGAGGTGGATACTCCCATACCAAGTGAGCACGTTGTTGCACTTCTTCTTGTTCGGTCATGTTTAAAGGTGGAAAATGTAGAAGAATCTTGTGGACACTTTACTCCACGTGACTCGAATATTGAATAATCGCCATTCTCGTGTAACCATGCGCCTTGGTGTCCTGACTTTGGAAACATTAACTCCAATCTTACAACTTTTCAGAATTGTTTCCTCCAACTGCATTACTAAAATGGTTTTCCATCCATCAAAATGCAGACATTAATAAGATGGTAGTCAAATAGTCCATCTCCAATGATGTTCATCGAAAACACGGCATTTCATATGGGGGGGGGGGGCTTTTGTGGTGCAAGAACTTGAGACATAAGAATTCCCTCAACCATTTCTCTGGCGTTTCCTCCTTGTCAATTAGCTTAAAGTTGGTGTAATGGGATGAAAAATGGGCAATCGGGTGTGCAGAATGAATTGAAAAACTACAGGCTTACTAGGGAACAAGAGATACTAGAGGGCACAATGGTCTATAAGTTAAACCACGATGCATTAGAGGGAAGTCAACCACTTTACAACAATGATCAAACTACAAGCAATTATGATTGATCAAACCTTAAATTCTCATACGCACATACCACCTTGAATAGAGTGTGAAAGCATGTACGACCATGACCCAATTGCATATCATATTTGACCACTCACAGTACTCACCTTACCTTTTTCTCTCCTTTTGTGTCTGTCTCTTTTACCTCTCTGAATCATTATTCTTCCATTCTACTTTTTTTGACTTTGATGTTACATCCTCTCTGTGAAGCCCGAAGTCGGCTAAAGTGCTAACGATAACTACTTTACAGCCTGCCATTTGATATAAATAAATAAATGTTCTTTCAAATGAGCATGCCTTTTCTAAAGGATACTTCTTAAAGCGGACATATTTAATCATACTTCCTGCACTATCCCACATTTATCGGCGTCAGCAGTTACTTCCCGCATATTCTTATGTCTGTATCGACTAAATAGGTATCAACAACTAAGTTGAACACTGTATTTTGGTTCATTTAAACTATTTATATTGTCACCCTCAATTCTTGTGACAATATTAATTCAGAAAAGATTCAAGCCCACAGAAATTAATGGGTAATGAAAATATGAACCAATTCTCATAGAATATTTCATCTATCACACCATCTACGCTTGTCTGATCCTATTAGTAATCATAAAGGTTTGCGTGTCCTGCATTAAAGTAATGTTAAGACATGCATCGCTATCTTAAAGAAATTCGAGCGAAACGGTGAAATGCTAGCGGAAAAGGGTGGAATGCTCTTATCGTTATAATCACTACTTATAGAAAAGAAAGGTCAGTGAGGTACCTCCCCCCCCCCCCCCCCCAGAGCCGATCAGAAATCGATATTTTTCCAGAGTGGCGGTAATGGTATTCAATCACTTATCGGTTTACAGTTAGTTCTTCTCACACGTAAGAGGATTACTAAGTTTTTGTCATGAGCTTATTTTTATAGTATTCATTACATGCTTATTTTCGTAATCTCAAAGACCACTCAACCTTTAAGATGGTTAGAAATATCAATTTGAGCAAGTGCTTCAAGAAGCATGTTTTATTATAACAACTCTTGTAGGTTTTGAGACATTTAATGAGAATTTTTTCGGATCCACTTGACATTGTGTTAAATACGTCTAAAATTAGGTAGGTTTGATGCTCCGATTAAGCTCATTTAAATATGGCCTCACTGGGGGCTGCTTAAGTATAGGAATATAATTGAGTAATACGAAAAGACGTTACTGAGAACTTAGAATAGTTTATTTGCTAGATACCACCATTATATTTCAGTTATTTAATAATTAGGAAGATGATAATTAAAAATGTTGCCATAGGTTGTCTGCTCATAGCCAGGAATATATCCCTGGTAAGATCCTACCTGTCTATTTTGAGTAGACCCTGAAGGTTTCTTGGAAGCAGACTCACATTTTAAGTGAGTATCTCTGGATAACTGCTGAGAATAACCGTAGGATGGCTGATAACTCATGGCCTGATTGTTCATCGTGTATCCTGGTTGATATGTGTAGTAACCATCTTGTGAAGCAGATCTGCATGGTCGGTGCTGAATTTGCTGATTACATTTATTAATTCTTGACCTATTTATTCTTTGGACATCTTCCTTCAATTTTTCGAAATTTACAAGATCATCTGTTTGGCATGCCATCGGGGGTTTCTGTACAGAGTAAACTTTCTGACAGCAACGTTGCTGTCCATATTGTGATGCTTGTGGAGGAGGACAGCTCATCTCCCTTGCCATAGGTTTCTTAATGATAGGGGTTTGTGTTGGCATAGGACATGCTCTTAACCGTTGTGGTCCTGGTGTTGAGGCATATGACCTTTTACATGGCATTCGAGATTGTATTTTGAGTATTTGTTGGGAATACTCATTGAAACCCGGTATTTGTTCGGGATATGAATAAGATGGAACATTTGGAGTCATAGGACCATTGGCCATAGGGTAGGAATAACGCACCCGGGAAACTTGATTTTCAGAAGGTGCCAATCTTCCTGGCATGGAATGTTGCCGAGTTCTTTTCAATGACTGATATTTATCCTGTTTCTGGAATAGTTCAATTTCCTCCTGAGCGCTTCTACTTATTTTATCCAATAGGCGACCGAGTCGAGGATAATGTTTACCACCCAAATTACTCAACTTCGCTAGTTCTGCTCTGGCCTTTCTGGTTTCTTCCTGAATAGTGAATGAATCATAAGAGCGGTCGCGTGAAAAATCTTTTCCAAATCGACATTGACGATCCGAAATAACTTGTGGTAAGGGTGGTAAAACAGATTCTTCGGGACTCTCCCTTATGAGTTCTTCATAGACAACTGGAAGTATTGTTGGGATTTCGGAGTAGAATTCATTTGCTCCTGACTGAATGAGTGGACTAGCTGGATCAGGTCCTTTAAATAAATCTTCCGATTTCTCTGACTTTCTGCCCCTAGAGGAAGGGGTTGACATGTTATCAGATAATGTATTAAAGTTATTTGAAAAACATTTGCTTCCGGAGGCGCAATGCATGTTAACGTTGAAAAATTATGCCTTAATCAATAATGCCTTATGCTGTAGTAGCTTTGAAAACAAAACACGTGTTTATGTGATTCCAATGGCGTGGGATTCTATTGTCAAATAAACAAGCATAAGATCTGCTATTTTGAATTAACTAAATTAACTAAAATCAATTACTAAATTCCCTAATTGTGAGATGTGTAAAGGTAAATGTAAAACGGTTTGTGCTTAGATTTCTGCCTTATTGAAAATATTATATTGTTCCGGTATATAAAGTGGTTAGTTTACACGAAATTAGTATTGAGTATTGCTTCAAAACCGGTTAGGGAAACAGGAAAGTCATCGTATAAACGATATGATTGGTGAACTTTCTTCAACATAAATAGCATTATTGTTTAGCGCAAAGGTATCTATAACAAATCAAGGGCTTTGGCATTTTGAAACTTAAAATAAGTTTGGAATTCATGCGTTATACTTAAAAACCAATGAAATGAAATTTTGGCTTCAAAAAATATCCGTTTAATATTAATATTATGAATGTCAATTTGGAGACCAGTTGATACCTTAAAATGTTCCAAATCGCTGAAAATTTTGATTTGAAACAATTTTGCGACTAAATGATTCGGGCTTTATCCTTAATTTACAATTGACATGAAACAAGCTTGTGGAGCGTACAATGCTGTCACCGCTGAACGAAGAAAACTCATGCGCACTCAGACAGGCTTGAGGGTGCTGTGTGCAGCATGGCATTGTGAGTAAGTGCGGCAGTAAATGTGGAGACCTCCCAGCCAACAGCCAATCAATAATCCTTGATTGGTTTAGCAAACCCTCCATTGTAGTAGTATTATGACTAAGCACCATGTCCATGACACATATTCTAAATCAATGTATTTCACGACATATTTCT
>UZAE01000048.1:0-46340 GCA_900617975.1 Rodentolepis nana | reverse complement strand
CATCTAGCCTTTTCTCTGCCTTTGTGTCTGTCTGTCTCTTTTAAATCTGTGAATCGTTCTTCTTTTCCCCCGGTCGAATTTTTCCCACTTTAATGTTCTGTGAAGCCCGAAGTCAACTAAAGGGCTAATGACAACTATCAAAACGCCGGCCATTTGAAATAAATAAATATGATCTCTGAATTGCTTGGTACCATTCGCAATTCCATTCAATGCCAGGATTATGTTGATTCGTCTCACGTTTCTTATTTATAAAATTTTTAATAATTGGATTAATGTCCCTACTTAATGAGCCTAGTTATCCCTGTAGAGATGTGGAGTTGTCAAATATATTCGATTCGTGGACACCCAAATGAGTATAACGCGAATACTAGAGTTAAACTTGGTAAGGTTTTATGCCTCTAAATGACCAATGGTGAATCTCACTAATCACATAGGTAATTACGTCAACCGCATAAGCTAATTTCATTCAAATAAATTTTGATTTTCGGAAATGAAATTTTGCCGACCTTTGAATTTTAATAATATTTAGGTAAATTTTTTTTCAGTAATGCGACCGGTTTAAAGAATAGAACTTGTATTTTACTTTGGGACAACTTAATTTTTATAAATGATTATTCTAGTGAGGATGTTGCTCAGAATTCCGACTATTTCGATCATTGCTCAAATTGATTTGCTCAGTACCATAAAAGCTTTTGGTATTGACGCCAGTGATATATCCACGAGCCTATCGTGAATATAACTCCTTTAACCAATCATGAAAATCAGGAAATGAAGTAGCCATATAATTGGACAAATTTACTCGCACCGGCAGCTTCTCAATGGGAAATGTTGCCCCAGTCACGTCACGGCGTGGTTGATGCATTTACAATTCCCCTGACATTGGTGGGGTTGAAAACCATTTCTTTAGAACATGAAATAGCCTTTAAGGAGTTGGCATATTTTGTGGTGGCTTGTGTAACAAAAAAATTAAAAGCAAATACATTTTCAGACCCACGTGTTTCTGTATTCATACGGAAATTGGCATAATTTCGAATAATTTTCTCCACTATTCCACTTAGTCAATTACTTTTAGGGTAAGGGGACCACATGTTGCAATCTTGGCACGACAAAGTCGATTAATTCTTCCACTACCTGTTCTCTAGGAATACAGCTTTCAAAATATATCTTTTCACGCGAAAGCCAATGATGACATAATATATTTGTATGGCATTCGATATTATTTATAATTTTATTCATATATTTTTTAATTTAAGGACACTATATAAGAATTTACAGACTTTAAAAAGCTCAAGAATAGCACCGTTACGTTACGGCAGACCAAGCACAGATCGATTCAACATTATGAAGAAATTTTACGCAGATCTCAAGGTCACGTGCTCTCCCAAAGCCTGAAAAAACTGGTGTCAAATTCTCAAATGGACTTTCCATTTTACAAAATTACTCCCCTAAATATTTGCTGTGTACGTGCCATTATCCTGTAGAGGATTGCTACCTAAGTAAAGCCTGACCGACTCAGAAATCTCTATAGCAGATTCTCCAACATCTAGCTAGACTCCCAGAACCAGCTAAGATATAGCCCAGGTATAAAGGAAACAGACGTGTAGCACGGTGCACGTTTATTCAGCAAGTATATTGCGGATCAAGTGTGTATACGCGAGCTATTCACCTCAGATCAGGATGGGGGATTAGGTTAAACAGAGGTTGATGATTGATCACATGGGGGATTAGGTTAAACAGAGGTTAATGATTGGTCAATATTTATACGGTCGCTGCACACAGAGTTGCACCTCCCAATCCTGGCGAGCAGACATGCAGGCATACGATGACGCACACACATTTTTCAGGGTATTATATCCATGGAGGTCAATAAAACAGTTGCCTACAAAATAAAGCGTTTTTTAAAGCACCCAGTTAATTCTTTGAGCAACGCCTTTAACTTCTAGCCGCATTTCACGTGTTAACCCTTCAGGGTATTCACAGGAATACTCAGATAACTCCTTCTCATATATAAACAAATGCTTTTACTTGTAAAAGAATTTATTTGGCATATGCATCACAAGCTCGGATCCCACAACCCGAATTAAGTCTTCAGAATGATTTATCACCCTAATTTAACAGATTTATTAGTAATAATTTATGAAAGCAAAAATTTCCCCGTCCAATAAAAATAAAAAAGGAACATATTTGTTTCGCATTATAGCATATTTTGTGCACAATAATACATAATATAATTGTTAGATCATAAGTAAATAAGTCAATAGCAACTGTTGTGCTTGAAATTAGTACAAAATAAATCAATCTATTGCCAAAACTCGGAGTAATGTTGTAGAACCTCTGACTCACATTCAATTCTTGAGCTAAGACTCATCCGAAAGAGATGGTGAGAACGGAGTCCCCACATAAGCATCGTAATGCATCTGAAAATAATAATAATAACATTAAAAATAATTTCTTTGACATTGTTCTTCATAATTTCACGTAAATATTAGTTTGTTATCCGCGATAATTGAGATTACGGTTGATTATAATGTTAATTGTTTAAATAGTCCCTATTAAATGAGGAAAATGATTGGCAACTTATACTGACCTTCATATAGGTTGCGAATTCATCATAACGACTGAGGAAGGGGAAATGACCTCCAGTATCAAGACTGGCGACCTTAGCCTCGGGGTAGGCTTGATGGACACTGCTATATTGTTGCATATAAGTAGTCTCTACATCACTGACCTATAATTTGAGCAAAATACACCAGTGCTGTTAAATTTCTAAAGCTCAACTAATTAACACCAACCAATAGAAACCGCGTGTATACAACTAAAAACTACACCTATCGATATCGGTTTACATAGGAGAGCTTCTTAGCCCGTTATCCCCTTTATAAGCCGTGTGTAGAATTAGAAAGCATTAAAAAAACATTTTTATTAAATAAAATCGCCATTATTTACTTAATATATTTGGATTGCATTCCATTATTGAAGGGAATGAGTAAGAGTCATTTACTCTTGATAAGATAGCTAGGATTTAAAACTAAGTGCGTCTGGACAAACTTATCAAAAACACCAGTGAAAAGAAAGTAATTCTTTACTCAAACGTCTCTTTCAGGAAGAAAAATAGGAGACGAACGTAACCGATTTCTGCATGTTGCTCAATACCCATGGTGAAAAGATTAGATTTAATTACTCAATCAAACGAACTTGTGTAATTCTAGGAGTGTACTGCCAAAATTAATAGAATTGAATTGTGAGAGGCTCACATCAATAATAACCCATAGTAAAGTTTTGACAGCTGTTAACTAAAAAAATCAAGACGAAAGCATCGTAAATCGAAATAAGATCAACGAAGAATAGATTTAACAAAAATATCATATTTTTTTAGATTCCAAGTCTTCTATTTTCACATTTTAATTTCTGCTACAAAATGAAATAAGGAAAAATTAAATTATTTACTTGAGAACATTATAAATGCATAATATTTTACATCAATGATTATTCCAAACATAGCACCCCTTCCCCCACCCATCTTATTCGATAGGTCAGACTCAAATTTGCCTTAGAAGAACACTAACAAACTCGAAGTAAACAAAAAATATGGAACAAATAGGAGACATCGTTGTCATTTGTTACAAACAAATCGACACTATTAAAGAAAAATGACCGCTTTAATTAAAAAATGTATCAAATAGAAAAACACTGGATTTGCTTAGCTATTTTTGAGACCAAACTATACTTTACGAAAAATGGGGTGTGCGATAGGCCCACCTCCACGTGGTACACACTGGGCAACGTATACTCATACGGCAAAAAAGTCTATTAACCGACAGTTGACCTCTGACTACAAATTACTATCACCCCACTGTATGTAAAATTCGGCCCCTTTCACAGTACTCATCATACCTTTTTTTAGCATTTGCGTCTGTCTATCCCTTTTACATCTGTCGATCATTATTCTGTACCCCCTCTCGACTATTGTCACTTTAATGTTCCCTCTCCTCTCTGTGTAGCCCGAAGACAGCTAAAGGTCTAATGGTAACTATCAAAACACCTACCATTTGACATAAATAAATATTTTATGAAAAATAATGTTGCAAAGAGGGATTCACTTAAAAAATGAAAATTAATTAACTTAATGCGCACAAGTAAATTCATCATCATTCATGGAAAAAACAGCAAATTGTAATTTTATTTTCCTTTTGTGCGACAAATCAATTCATGAACTTGCATATTATAAAAAACCAGGCCTAATTGCTTTTATCCGTTCAAGCACTAAATTAAAAGTGGAATTCGTATTCCAAAAAAGCTTGCAAGATGTTTAAACAACAACAAACCTCAATAATTGTGATGTCTGATTTCTGCAGTTTTTCTGTCGCTACAAAATTTGTACGAGAAGCCATTGTTAGACGTGATGCCAGTTCACCTTGAGACATCTTATTGCACTAGAGTATTAGGAGAAAGTAGAAAATATATATTTATAAAAGGGTAAAAATAAGTATATGCATTGAGCACAAAAATTAACAAATTGTATATTATTGAATGCTGGTTACATTTACGGAATAATTGCAACTAAACTAAAAACACGTAATAATTTGGCTTCCTGATCTCTGAATTATACTAATATAATATAATATAATATAATAACCTATAACATCGATAGAAAGATGATACCTAAGAAGAAATTTTGAAATGAAAAACAACCTGAAATCTTGCTAACTTTGATGCATTCCTTATCTCATCGTCAGCATCATCGGAAACGTGAGGATATTCAAATGTCATACGAAGCATAGGTAAAGGCAATAACCAAAGGCTAGAGAAGAAAGTTATAATGAAAATAAAAAGGCCCAAATATGGGTCTTACAAATAATTTAAATATTATGACTCACATTTTAGCAGAATAGCGAGTACCGAAGCCATATGTATCAATATATGTGTTGCAAAGGATTAAAGATTTTACGCGACCATGAGAGGCGGCGCAAAATTCACAAATTTTTTGAGCTAGAAATCCACCGAAGGAAGCGCCAACGATATGAACGGCTACTAAATGCAACTCATCGAGAAGTTTCAGAAATACTTCGCAAAATGCGTCAGTGGTATACGTCTCAGGATAATTCATCTAAAGGTAAATAGGAATACCCCACTTACCATTATTATCCGAAATTTTTCGGCTGATAAAAAAGTTTGAATTTTATAAAATATTGATGCGTCGCAAGTTATCGGCGGTAAACAGATTACTGGACATGAAATCTCTTTAGGCCCGAAATCATACATATTAATCGTATATTTATCTATTTTAATCTATCATCGATAAAAGGATGTCGTTTAATTACAGTTGTTTTGCTTGATGACTCCATGAATTTTTCATATTCGATCATATCAAGTGCTTCCATAGTGCCTGTACAGGGGAAATCTAAGGGAGAAGATCAACCGACGCGCCCACAACCCAAGGACAAGGGAACAGGGTCAAATCTTTCAATTGATATAAATGCCCTCTAACCGGTAAATAATTTCTTTAATTATTAAAATGCCAAAATTCTTAATGTTTCAGGATTATTTGTGTTTTCAAGTTAATGTTTTATTTTTCAGGATTTTGACGCATTAATCCACAAAACTCGTTGGCATAAACGATGTTTGGCAAAAAATGCTAGGTGAAGAAATATATTTTTGCACTCATAAATGGCGTATTTTGTTTTGTATATTATTTTGCTAAGAGATTGGATATCTTTATGAAATCAGATAATATTTCATGAGTTTTATTTATGTTAGAAATAATCGTGAGTCTATGGAGAAATTTAGTTCTTTTAGTTTTTTTGGTCTTTAAGTATTCGAATTTGACGCTAACGGCCGTGGTTACTTGCTTTTTATTCCGATGAGAAATTATTCGAAGTTACATACTTGTCAATGCTAAGTCTTTTAATTCTCTGTCCAATTTTAATGTATTCCCTTGTCCTGATTTATCATCACTGCTGTTTGGATTTCATAGTCTTAAAGACTGTTCCTTTCTCACGAAATATAATGAATTTCATGAATCTTCAGCAAAAAATGCCCTTTCCTGTTTAAATACATTGGAGGGTTTTGAGTGGATAGCTTATAGTTAATGATCAGTAGACTATTTCAGAACCACGTGATTGGCTTGAATATTTTCATACCACTAGTTATATAAATGGCACCCGTTGGTTGATCCTGGAGTAGTATAAATGCCTGTCGACTTTATCTATTTTAAGAAATTTGACTGACTACGTCCCATCTTTTGCCTATTGATATTTACGAATGGGTGGGCTATTATGAATCAGAACTCTAATAATTTTCGATTTCTCATTCAATATCATCCGGTAGTGATATAGTTTCATCAATATGATTTAGTCATTATTTAAGGTGATTATAAGTGATAGTGTAATCTGCAGTTAACTCGTCTAGAAAGCGTTTCAATTTATTCTGCTGGTCTTCTGAATGCTATCGGCTGTTTATATCTTGCACTGGAAAAAAATTGAATAATATTTTAAAATTTTCATTAAGTTCCAGTTCTGCTGAACATGGGAATTTGATTGAGTTCAGAAACCACAACGGGCTGAAAACTATTTCCATATTTAAGTAAGTTATAACTTATTATTTCAATGGGGAAGCTACGACCATATAAGCGCTCTTTATTGGCTTGCAAAATTATTCATAAATGCTTTTAAATTGAATTTCAGATTTTGTGCAAACAAAAGGAAATGCTCGTTTCGATGATGTCTACAATTTAAATCCAATTTATTCCATCTGTAATTTATTGTTTCTTCTACTTTGAGATTATTCCATAAGCCTTCGCATTTTATGCATGCCTCCTTATTATTGTTGTATCTTTATACAATTGCTGCATCTAATAATCAAGGAGTAGCTATATTATCAAGTAATTATAAGAAAATTCGTCCAAGTTCTCAGTGTTTATACTTCTTCAGGTATACGCTATCAATTATTATTAAAATATTAATTTTATAATCAATAATCGCTTTCGTTAATGTTTTAATGAATGAATCATGATTTTCTGATTAAATTTCATCATCCAAAATGTTTTGAACGTTTGTGAAAATTACTACGTACCCTATACTCGATGTCAGTATTAGGATCGTGGTTGATAAAATGGTGAATTGGGAAAATAATTGAATGAGATTAGGAGAATTTGATAAATTGCCAAAAGGTTATTATTTGGTCAAATATTTCCTAAGGTTTATTAAATAACTATGGCTACGTTCAAATATTTCAGTGGTATTTTGACTTAAGTGTACAATTTATACCACGATACTTCTTATGAAATTTTATGTTTGCCTATGTATCATCATCAGCTGAAGATTTTGCACTTTTGCGGCATAATTGTCCCCACATGCATCTAAAATAAAAATGCCATTAATAATATCTTTAGCAATAGCTGGCTGTAATCACTAACTACAATTGGCTTTTATAGCACTAGCTGTTCCGACGTTTGAGAAGGTAGCTCTATTGTCTTCAATTTAGCCAAGAACTCTTTCCTCAGGATTTGAAAATGCTCAATTTCGTAAGCACATTTTTTATGGGATTGACAATATTAGATGACATTTTGGAAATTACATTTTCATATCTCTCCTGGAGAAATTATAATAAGCTAGTGTCATCCAACGGTCTGTTCTTCTAGATAGAATAATTTAACTGATTTC
Source organism: Rodentolepis nana (assembly GCA_900617975.1). Classification (NCBI taxonomy): domain Eukaryota; kingdom Metazoa; phylum Platyhelminthes; class Cestoda; order Cyclophyllidea; family Hymenolepididae; genus Rodentolepis; species Rodentolepis nana. The sequence continues at coordinate 38,679 of UZAE01000048.1, read as the reverse complement.
ATGTACAATCCGAATGGTAACATAATGTAGCTGTCCCAACTACTATGATAGAATTAGACCCGCATTTTAGTATCAACAGTTCAGTTTATAGTATGCGCCATTTGCAACCATGGTGTAAATAAAATCAATAAAGGGATTGAATAAAAAAATATTTCATGGGGAAATATATTACTAACTGGTATTTAGCACTCTTCCATAAGAACTGATTGCCCTGCCATTCTGAAGGCCAGTGTCACCGCCACTTTCTACCGAAAATAGATGAATCTGAAGTGGATGGAATTAAGAAGATGTAGCTGAACATAAATCATTGCTTTTGAAGTTTAACGATTTCCACCAATTGCCTTGAAACCGAATCACTTCCTAAATGTCTTCAAACTGAGGCAAAGTTTTTATAAGTAATGGGGACATAACTGCAATGAGAGTCGCAAACTACTAAACCAAGGAAGACGTGAGTTAAAATCTATATCTACAAGAATCCTTCCGATTACATATCTTCATTTAGGCTTCCGTCCTAGCTAACACCACACTGCAATTGAAATTATTTCAAAATTCCCGCAGTCTTGATTGCTCTGCTGTGGCTTGAATTGAGGAATGGCTATCACAAGGTCTCCTTCTGGATGACCCCGCCTCTAAATAACTGCTCTAAACGCACTAACTCTCTGTACATTAAAATACAAAATGTTCGTTTATTTGTAGTGCTGGACTATGCACACTAAATTCTCATTCTGAAGCTACAAAGGTAGCTTAAATCAATCCTAACATAGTTTTATCAATAGGTGCAAAATTTGGTTAGACGAAGAGAGTTGATTGGTGGGACTCGTAAATTTGACTCATATTCACACTTTATCTGTTGCTGTTTCAATAGATTATCACTGAATCCGTTGTCAACATAAAGGCCGATATCCAAATAAGTGCTGTTTCAACCGCTATTAGCTTTAATAAACTTCAAGACAATCAATGTCTCCCTGACTTCAAGTTGGTTGTTGCTTGGGAAACAGTATTTACGCTAATAGTGTCATAGCAGTGCTTTTTTTAGGGTTGGTATGCACGTTCTTAGAGACGAGTCACAGTTAAAGCCATTGTAGAAATGGCAATCAAAACTAAAACTTTCCTGGTGTGCTGATTGTTTGCTGTGGCGATGAATTCGCGTAACCCTTCCTTCTCGTTCCACTTCAGATCTGATGGCTTAAAAGATAATTGCAGAATATAACTAAGGACACTGAGTAGTAGTAAATCTGCAAACCAAAATGAGCAGACGAGATGCAAACAATAAATTGATATTAATGCGTTAAAACAATTTCATCTTTTGTTTCAATGCGCACTCACAAACGCCTTAGATCATAAAGTACTAAAGTTATTTCATTAAAGCAGCTATTAGCTCATTGATTAAATCGCGTTTCCGTAAGTTGGCCAATATATACGCTTTGTAAACTATTTAAGCGTTTCCGGAAAACAAGAAGTTACAGAAGTGCAAAAATACTCTTGAAGTATTAATGAGCTTCCCTAACTCTTTACCACAAGTGACTAAAAAACATTGAAAGCCTCAGAGGTTCTATCTAATGGATATGTTTCCATTGTCAACTTTGACCCACTTCAAAGCCCCGTTTACATTTGCTTACAACTGGCATTTTCTACCTCCTTTTCCTCCTCTTTTTTTCACTTTTTTCACTTGTTTGCTACTCAAACAAAATCGAGTTTTAGCGACCGACTCATCCATAATTAGCAAAGGAAATAAGAACAGGGTCTCGATGATCGCAGTAAAAATCCCTAAGAACAGTTGCTGCCTGCATTGCACATAGTAGACAATTCCAACCTCTAACGCAAAACTTAGCATAGGGTAACCTGGGCTGATAAATATTCCGTTCAGGTTAGGAGACAGATTGAAAACATTATGAAGACGACAAGATAAGAGATGTCGCACGAATACAGAAAGACATTAAAATCAAATTTAAAGGTGGGAAGTACAGAATATTACGTGACTCCGCGCAGAAGTCCAATAAAAGCTTCAGTATGACAAATCTTGGCCACACCTTCGATCTATAAATAACATGCATTTTCATATAGGATTTTTCCCTTCCACATTGGCTAGATGTCATTAAGCATAAGAAACAACTACCTATTAAGATTACCCATGTGATATACTTGACAGTAAAGGACATAAAATCCAAAACATACGAAACATACTTGAATTGCAATAAGCGGAATAAACAATGACCAGTTTAAAATAAAGGATTTCCATCAAATAGGAGGTCTCGGTTGCTGCAGTTGCTGTGGTATCATTCCCGCAGTTGCTGGCAATCCTGTTGGTACGGCACCAGGTCTAGGTGGAGCTCCCCAAGCGCCAACTGGGGGAATTCCAGGCATAATTCCTTGCGGAGGTATACCAACACCAGGCATAGCGACTCCCTGTGGACCTAGAGGAGGCCTCATTCCTGGCATCCCAGGTGCTGGTACCATTTGAGTAAAAGGTGGAGGAGGAAAGGTTCCAACAGGTGGCAGTCCGGGCATTCCTGGAGGAGGAATGGCCATAGCTCCACCAAATATTGGTGGCGGCACTTTTCCCTGTCTGTATGCTTCAGCTAAAAAATAAGGGTAAGCGTGATAAGTGTGAGAGTAACCTACAAGCGTGATCGACCAATTTCTGAACCTGTTCCTCAAGCCATTTCTGATAGTATTCTCGGACACTATTTTTGTGAGTTCGACCAGTGCAATGAGTTTTACGAACTGACGGTGAATCGTGGGTGAGAAACTTATCGCAATAATCACAATAATACCTAAAGTCATTAAATAACCAAAGAGTTTACAAATCAAAATCTCACTTCGGCATTTCGCAAATCCAAAAACGCCACAAACATAAATGCCAATTTAAACAAAATATAAATTTTGTTTGGGGCATCATTTCAAACATGTGTTTTGTCATAAATTTTAAGGCATGATCAATGAAGTTTAATATTTTTAGATTTCTTATGAACTTGAAAACAGTTCATAGAAACGTCTGTACATAATCAAAGGCGTTTATGAAGTTTTCAAGCAAATCAAAGGCATATAATTGTATAATTTAACGTATTCAAATTTTATTATCAATTGTTAAGTTTAGCTTTCGTCTAATTTCATGGCTTATTATTTTATACACCGAGACCACTATTTTAAGCGAATGACAAAGAATATTTTATATACTTGTTTTATCTCACTTGAATCGGCTTTCCTGTGCTAGAAAATGATGACTTCATAAATATTCTAAACCAGACACTAAGCACTAAGAAGGAATAGTCCTTTTAAAACCGTCACTGTGATATTGTTATAGGTCTTAACAGTTAAAGATTTAAATGGGAGTAGCACATATATTTGTTACTGAAGATTTATTACTACTACTATTATTATTACTAAATTCTCCCATTAACTAATATTAAGTATAAACTTAACTTTTGAACCTTTTGCGAATATAAATGTTACGAAAAGAAAGGGGTCTTTTTATTCCAGAATGATTACTTCGTAGTTTCAATTAACCATTGGATTCTGAATACGTTTAAAATTAGTCATTGCAAAGTAAATATCGGCTCTTAAAATTTTAATTTTTCACATTTAACTTACCAGAAAAAAACTGAAATTTTAATTTACTTGACTTGTGGACCTTATAACTTTAGTGCTTGAACCATTTTGGTAAAGAGCCGTATCTGAAAGCCACACCGTTTTTATTATTGAACAGCATGAGTCAGGACAGTAATGGTGCCGGTGATGTTGCGAAAGTCCCAGTCAATGAAATGACTTCTAAGGACTATTATTTTGATTCTTATGCCCATTTTGGAATCCATGAGGTATCTTTGTCTCGTTCAATTTAAAATGCCATAATTCAGGAAATGTTGAAGGACGAGACCAGAACAGTTACCTACAGAAACGCACTCCTGCATAATAAGCATCTTGTTAAGGATAAAATCGTCCTTGATGTTGGCTGTGGCACTGGTATTTTGTGTTTGTTTGCTGCCAAGGCAGGAGCAAAACATGTCATTGGGGTAAGACCAAATATATTTTCTTAGTTCTCGTTATAGATTGAGTGTTCAAACATTATCGATCATGCTAAGGAAGTGGTCAAAGCTAATGGAATGTCTCACAGTAAGTTGACTGAGTTAAGTTTTTACTTTGTGCTTTCAGAAATCACCCTAATCAAGGGCAAAGTGGAAGAAGTTTCCCTGCCAGAAGGGATGGAAAAAGTCGATATTATTATTAGTGAATGGATGGGTTACTGTTTATTCTACGAGTCCATGCTTAACACTGTTATCTATGCTCGTGATAAGTGGTTGGCTCCTGGTGGAATCATTATGCCCGACCAAGCCTCCCTTTACATCTGTGCAATTGAAGATAGGCAGTATAAGGATGATAAAATTAACTGTAAGTGTTTGTGCTTCTGAAATGCTTTTATCCTATTCTGGCAAAATTCTGGTTATTCTTATTTTCGTTTTAAGGGTGGGATAATGTTTACGGCTTCGATATGAGTTGCATTCGCAAAGTGGCCTTAACAGAACCATTGGTCGATGTAGTTGACCCTAATCAAATCGTGTCAAACTGTGTCGTCATTAAAGATGTTGATATGTACACGATCACCGTGGACGATTTGACTTTCTCGTCTCCATTCCAATTGACCTGCAAACGCAATGATTACGTACACGCCCTAGTCACTTTCTTCAACATCAATTTTTCTTCATCCCACAAATATATTGGGTTCTCTACTGGACCTGATGAACGGAGATACACTCATTGGAAACAGACAGTGTTTTATTTGGACTCTGGCGATGGAGATGAATGCCTGACTGTGAAGAAAAACGAGGATATTAGAGGTATTATCTCAATTGCTCCTAATAGCCGTAATAACGTGAGTTTACCATTCCTCCTGCCTACTTGATGTTATATCACCATTTTTTCATTTTGATATATTCTGTTTTACAGCGCGACTTGGATATATCTATCCAGGTTCATTTTAATGGAGAATTGTCGTCCTCAGACAAGTTGTACAAATATAAAATGCGTTAAGTATGGGCGTCAGTGTCGTCGTTGTGTTTCATCCTACGTCCGTTCTTCCAGTTTTCGCATTTTTCCATTTTCGATCGAGTTCTTATCCCCCCACCCCTTTCTATAATATAATTGTTCCGTGAGATTTTATTGCTTCAATATAATACCATTGGAATTGAAACTTGAATTGAACTATCAGCTTAATTATTTTTTTTTCTCAGCGTTCAAAGCACTCGCTTGAGAATCGATTCAATCCCTCATTGAATCAGGTAATACGCAGCACGTTTATCATAGTGGCAAATTATAAAGCTTTTCTACGTCCAGGGTGTCCCCAGTGTTAAACCTGGTATGATTGCACAGGCCGCTCAAAAAGTACTGTTATCAGTTTTTTGCACATATTCTGTCCATAATGTAAACTAGGATTCAACTTTCTTATCGATTCTCAATGGCACACTTCCAGCGGTATGGACGGCCTTTAGAAGAGATTAACAGCTAGGTCCACTTTTAGGCCTTAGCTACCCATACATTTTCTACCACTTCACCATGGCAACAGGATGTTCAGAAACGACAGAGAGTGTAATGTGGACAGTGAACTTATATCCTGTTAGTTTCATGCGTGGTGATTCAATCGACAAAGTTAGAATGATCAGTGATTTTAGTTCTTTAGAGGGGAATGATTGACATTTGGCATGAAATCATTGTTTATTTCAATTGGCAGCCGTTTTGTTAGTTAACATTAGCCTTTTAGTTGACTTCAACATTCACAGTGAAGAAGGAACGTCAAAGTGAAAAAAGTCAAGAGGGAGGCGGGGGGACAGAAGAGAGATTTACAGATGTAAAAGAGACAGACGCAATGCAGAGAAAAGGTAAGATGAGTACTGTGAAAGTGGCCGAATGTGCCATAGAGTTGGGTGATGGTAGTATGAAGTCAGAAGTCAACCGCCAGTTAATAGACTTTTTTGCCGCATGAGTATACGTTGCCCTGGCTGCACCACGTGGACGAAAGTCTATTGCACACCCCTGGCGTGAAATCATAGGAAGAGCAATTCGGGTGACCTTAGGACGACTTCTCTTTACCCCAGTCAGCTGTTTCTTAAAATTCGCTTAATGAGCTAGGGTAGTTTTCCATGTGCTTAGTTAATTCATTACTAAACCTAAGTACTGAATTTTCAAATTTTACTCTCTACTCTGGTTAAGATGAGCTTTGTTTTTTTATTTATTTTTCATAGTTCGGACTATACTTTGCGGGTCTTGAACCAATTCGTGAACTTGTAAAACTTGACCCGGAAATCAGTTATTAAGAATCTTTTAAAGGTTTGCTTTCCACAGGGTGACAGAAGGTGATCACTCTCTCGTCAAGATCACCAGCCCTTTGCTCTTCAACTTATCACTCGCTCTCTTATCGGCTATTATATCAATTGCGAGGGTTCTAATTTGGTCGACAACTAGTAGCTTCTCAAAATGGGTTAGAATCGCGTATATCACTTTTCCTCCATGCAATTATTTGTTGTTTTCGCAAATATTGTCTAAAATTTAGCTCCTCCTCCCACTGCTTACTGTGAGACAGCATCTTCCTCCACCTCTAAAGTGCCTCTTATTTATGCCCAAATTTGACGTCATCGCAAATTTCAAATTCCGTTTTTCTTAATCTAGGATGATTCGAGTAGAGTGCCTCTAATTTAAAAAAATTTGAAATGATTCCAATTCGACTTGTATTCAGGTATTTATTTACTTATCACTAATCTTATAACACCAATCAAATGACTCTTATGCATTTGCGGTTATTAAAGTTGGGCTCTTTCCCCATCAATGCCGCTGAAATCATTTCATTACTAAACTTTAAATGAAAAAAAAAAGAGGCAACTACTCGGTACCTCCTTGCCATATCACAGCCTCCCCTCCAACCTGAATTTGTTTCAAGTCCTTTTATAAAGTTCTTATCCTCAATGCCATCTCTTATCACAAACTCTATCGCCTATTCACCTCATTGTCTCCCGAAGATACACTCACAACTGAGTACATTCGATGGCCTACAGAGCACCCAATAGTATTTCCGTTTGCACTCCCGGCCATTTGAGTTGACCAAACATTCCACTTTACTTTTTCTGTCATCCTGAGTTTTCCATCTTATTCAATGTTACTAGGGGCCTTAATTTTGGCAAATATTACTGATACCGGGCTGTTTTGAAGCTGTTTGTTGTTTTTATATCCATGTGCATCAATAGAACAGAGTAAATTTAATTAAATATCGAGAACATTGATGCTCACATTAGGACGTTTAGCTGCCTCTTATGGGGTTAGTCAAAATGATTTTTTTATTTGCGTCCTCATTTTAGGGTAGAATTGGAAACAACGAAAACGATGCGATGCTTTTCGCCTCATTTAAAATCGACACTAATCTATATTGTAGCAGGTTCTAGGCGCCTTAGCGAACGTTTTATCCCACTACCAGTACTTAGGAAGGTGACAAAAGTACATCTTAATGCATATTACTTTCACTTTTATATCTACGTGATTAGAAGAGAGTGTGAATCCATTCATTCCATGTTAGTTCAGTTTATTGTCTAGCGTATATATTTTTACAATCTTTTTCATAAGCATCATTTCCAAGACTCTTTTTAAGACCACTCATTTTGGTGAAGATTGTCTTCTAAGATCAATTCCATGGCATGCAGAGAATCGCTGACGCTTTGTACTGTTAGCGTAGGGTTCTGGACGCGAAATCATGGACGTCTGTATCTAGCAAAAATTTAATCGATAAAATAGTGAGGGATTCGTTACCTGATGATCAATATGAGAGGTACTACACTTTTTTCAAAATTTCTCATCTTCCGCGTCATTTTTTAATATCTAATGTCAGTCTTTATGATAGCTGTTATTAGCCCTTCGGGCTTCACAGAGAAGAACATCAAATTCACAAAACCTAGAGGGAGGTTGAACGGAAGAGTGATTCGCTGATGTAAAAGCGACGGACACAAAGGTAGAGAGGTGAGTACTGTGGAAGTGGTTGAATATGACATACAGTTGGGTCATGGTAGTTTGAAGTGAGAAGTCAACTGCCGTTTTATAGACTTTTTTGTCGTATGAGTATACGTTGCCCAGGGTGCACCACGTGGAGGTAAGTCTATCGCACACCCCCATTCAAACGAATAAAATTACTGATGTTTTTTAAATTATCAAATTATGCAAAAGCCTAGCACTCATTACTACTTTGAAGAGGATAAATACCATCAAGTGCCTGCGATGCTATGAGTTGATTGAAAGGTTGGCATTCTTAAATTGAGTGCCTAAGCATGACCTATTTATTGAATTAAGGCTAGTTGAAACCTAATAGAATGTTACCATTGTTCTAAAACTGTACAAATTTGCCAATTCAATTTGAAATTAGCCAAAACAGGAAAGTTAGGCTTCACAGATCTCGTGGCCCTTTAATCTATAGAAGAAATTCAGTTTCCGTCTACCTATTATGGTAGGTAGGCAGAACACTTGAATTTTGTTAGGGGGACAGTGTTCTGGAGAAGCTTTTGCGATGAACTCGTATTCAACTGCATCCTCTCGCTAAGATTAAAAGATTCGATTGGTCACCGATGAGGCCCGGTCCCATGACCCTCATTTATCAGACCTCCACATTAACCACAGTCGCATCGACCGAATAGAATTCAAAAACCAGATTTAAATTACCTTGCAAAATTTGAATAAGTTTTTGGTAAAGATGTGCAACTTTGTAAGTAACATGCCAACTTCTTGAAAAGTCACAAATTTCCAACCAAACCGAATATCAATTTAATCAACAGCTTTAATATACAACTGGAAGAGAAAAAATGCCGACAACCATCCATTACAAAAAAGAAGTACTGCACTTTTGATTTTCGTGTTGTATACTATTTCATTGTAAAAATCATACTAATAAACACAGCGCAAATGGAGTAGGTAAGAGTTATCACTGTTAACTATCTGTACATTCATGTATACACATAAATAGAAGGGGAGATTAAAGTGAGTATAACATTTACAAAAGACCACCTCTTTGTTGATTGCTACTATTCCACGGCCTGGTATTGGCAACAGTCGGGGGAGGAGGAAGAGGCATGGAAAAAGATTCGGAATGTAGTGTTATGGGAGATTGGTCATTATTTGGGGATTGACCAGGATTGAGCAGACCAGCGGCAGAAATGAAAGATGCGTAGTAATTGAGAAATGTAGCCATTTCGGGAGTGAGCGAGGCGGTATTTAAAGTACTCGTAAGTTGGGGTGATTGGGTTGTCAGGGCAATAGTTGGTGTAATTAAGGGAGTAGGCGTAGGAATTGGCACAATAGATCCAGGGGAGAGGAAAGTCATAGGGAAAGCGACCGTCGGAGTGAATAAATGAGGAATGCTTTCAGTGACACTACTGTTATTGTCGGGAGCTGGTAAGGGTGTTTCTCTAAGTGTCCACATTGTTGCCGGTTGACTACTACTACTACCACCACTATGATACAAGACACCTGCAATGTGACAAAAGGGTAGTATTTAAGTCTATCTCTTTGTCAAATATGGAGAAAGCTTAAAATTATCATAAAAAGGCCAAATAAGATTATGCTGAACGGAGCTCTGCTACAAACTAACTTGATCTATACCAGATGATTCTGCTTCCTAAATGTAAAAATAATCAATCATAACTAGGACATTAAGCAAGCAAACTGATCACTGTGGACAAGAATTTGTGCAGTAATCTGGGTGAAGAAACATGGAATATGAATTGTAGAATGTGAACTACACATTAAGTTTCGATTCTCGATTTCGGATTCTTGTCTTACATCTTTTCAAATCCCTCCCCCCCCCCCCCCCCCCCCACCCAAAGCTACATTTTTGACCGGTTTCCTCTCCTTCTTCGCGATAAAATACTGCACGGCTTTTGCCCTGCATTGGATAACGATGACTTACCATTCCAGAGGCTGTGCGGAGGTTGAAACGGTGTATTTGGATTATGTACAGCAGCTGATTGCCGTTGGCCTGGGGAATCGTTACTATTGATTGAACTATTCGCTACCTGAGGAGCATCGACCGGCTATATGAAATAAATAATGGTTGATAAAGCATTAAAACATATAAACGGGTTATTACTGTTAGAAATCACCTTTGTGTATCAACATACCTTTTACACAGGTTCTGTTAACCTATTTACCGAAAAATTTTCGTGCAAAGACCACAAATATATGCATTCATAGATAAATTAGTAAGTCTAAACAAATGACAGTAAAAGTTTACAATCTAAGTGCTTAATTTTCAAGTACAGTGTAAACATCTTGAAGCCACATTCGGCAACAATTGTTGAGAGCTAATTTTCTTTTAGAAGACTTCTCTCAAATGCCATTCCTTGGTCACAACAACTGGTGATTGAAAAAGCAAGAATGCGTCGCTAAACTATCCATCCGCATATAGCATTTGAAGTTTTTCTAATATATAGAGGTCAGAACAATGTAAAACATAATGCCACAGGTCCATTAATGCATATAGATCCATTCATTATTATTGCATTTGCAAAAAAACAATAAAAAGCTTGCCTACCATTTGGAATGAAAGAGAAGAGGACACTGCAGGAGGTTGAGAGGGAAATTTCGCGGGAAGAGGAGGTTGAGTGGACTGAATGAGATTTGGTTGAAGAGTAGAGGAACGACTAAGTGCATACGGCGGTAGCCCATTAGATGGGCAGTTACTCACCTAAAAGAATAAGAAAACTTGTAATCACAATAAAAGCTGCAATAAATTTGAAATCTATTGAAGAAAAGTACCATCAACCATTCCGCTAAGAAAGACGAATAGGACTTTACACCCTTTCTAAGAAGAAATTTACCAGCATTAACAGCTGGTCATTTCAGACGAATTTCAGCATTTATTTAACTTTCTCGTCAAAAAAGTGCCAGTACACAAATAACGCCAACATGAAGTCAACGAAATGAATGATAACGTAGCTTTCAGAGGAAGCTCCCACTAAGTACTCTTTTCGGTTAGTTCCTTCTTAAACTTTCACCTTCAGTTGATTCTAGCTGTAGAATATACTGTTTTCTAACACATCGTTTTATTCTTTCTCATAAAAGAATTTACGTCATTATTCTTAAGAAATTCATTTGATTCCAGCCTAAGTCAACTCTTGGGGAGACTTTTCTAGTATAAGAGTTATTTTAAGCAATATCTACGCCTCCTTCTCCCTATTCAAAATCACACGATTAACTTCCTACTATAGTAATAATAGTAATAATTATGCTCAATCATTCGAATAACGATTAGAGAAGCAGTTCCTTCTACTCATTTTTGGGTAAAAATAAGACATTACGTACCGGTTGAGAATTCAAATACGTCAGGTGTGCTTTTCCTCCGTTCGTTATCGATTGCTCCGTACTTGATGAATACCTCGACAATGTCGGGGGAGAAGAGGTTGTATCATCACAAGCCTCATTGTTTCGATGATTATCCAAAACCGGTGAGGGAATACCTTCACCATTCATCTTCTCCTCCTGCTTCTTCTTGTTAGCCTCGGAATCACAGTCATTTCTATTTCCATCACCCAGACGTTCACTATAAGGAATACAAAGAAACAATAGTTGTTATAGGCTAGATGTAAACTCTGAAATATGAGCACTCTTTGAACGTTAAATTCGGTAGCATAGAGAGTAGGATGGCTAATAATATGTTGATATTGAGCTCCGTTGTGTGCCTACAACTTTTTACTTGTCCCGCTCTCTTTCCATACTATAAGCTACTAAGACCGTTACTACTTGAGAACTAGAAGTAGGCCTGTAACCTAGTTGCCCTAACAGAAGCACACAGACTAGAGCGCAAAATGGATCAGTATGAAACTACCTTACTGAGTCAGAGAATCGTAGACATGCAGGAATGATAGTAGTCTCTTCTCCCCAGCTGTACTCCTTATAAATCTCGGTCCACATCTTTATCTTTCATGCTTCTACACACTTTATGCCTTTTACATTAACCTGACCCAGTATAAAAGTGATTGGATAACGCTTCCTTTGGTGACACATGTACTGTTCACACACCCATAGACACTGCTTGACTCGTTGTATGACTATCGTTAAGTGGTTTCTATAATAACGACGATCTAGATCACGCCATGGTGCCTTTGATCTAGCTCCGTATTTGTTATAACGAAGAAAACGACAAAATCAGATTCAGCCACTTACAAACTGCCGTCATCTAGCTTTCCTTCAGGAACCAAAACAGGAGGCTCCGGTGAAGGAGAACGTTCGGCTTTCTTTGAAGGCAGGGAAAGACTATGATTTTGTGATAAGCCGATATTATTATTGGCATCTATAGGGGATGAGGGTAGTGCGTAGGGGTCATTTGCTTCAAGAGTTATTGGATTCGAATTTGGCATTTTGGAAGTTATCTTAATGGATTGTCTTTGCTTCGCATATGCCCATGAAGAAAGTCCGCTTTTCGCCTTAGAATCTCCACATTTGGGCGCTGTTGTTATTGTTCCCTTAGTAAGCAATTTTTGTTCTTCCACTTTTCTTCTCTCTAAAAATACAACCATGTTAGTAGAATTTCCTAGATAAATGGACACCCCAAAATTTAAAGGACGTGGACTTACTTGTGCTGGTCTTATTATCAGAAGATTGTTCATACGATTGTTTTCGTTTAACACCGCTTTTCCTCGAAATTTTAGTACTCAAGGCCGAATCAGAGGTTGCAGAGGGGGAAGAAGGTCGATGTCGTCCATTTGAATGATTGTGCTCCACTTCTGGTCCAATAGCTTGTTGGCAGAGTCGCAACAACTCCGCATCAGAATGAGTTCGCTGGAAATGTAAAAAAACATATATTAACATTCTACTTTTAAAATATCAGTAGTGTAAATCAATGAATTAAATAAAGCATGCCTTTATGCCGGCTTGCTTTAGGGACTCATTAGCGGCAGTTTTTTGTCGTCTATTTCGAGCTTTGGCCACCGGAGACATCTCCTTCCCATTTACAGAATTCTTTTCCACCAAGCTCTATATAAAAAGTGTAAAGTTAATAAAATTAAGTGCGAACATAAGAGAGGAAGTGATTATTATAAGAAGCCTTATTAAGCACGAATGATTATCTGAAGTGATGATTGCATTTTCGATTTGTAGCTTCCCTTCCGAAGCTGCTAAGATGAGATAATCTGAATTGAAGAGAATTATCATCACTGCTGCCATTTTTGTACATAGCTATCGTGCACCTAATTAAGATATTCCTCAAGGCGCTTGCGATTGACTGCCCCTTATGCATGGATAAAATTGGAGAAAAGCTACTCTAAAAATAGACGACAACTACCGCAGTGTTTCACATTTCAGTATCAGATAATGATGATGATGATGATGATCGTAATATAACTTTGTAAAGTCTTCTCAAAAGCGAAGCCTTCTGAATTCCAGTAAACATATTCTTCTGATATGCCCAACTTAACGTAAAATTTGTGCATTCGAGATTAGAGTCTAAAGTGTACAATTCGATTAACAAATTGGGGCTAAAACGAGTTTGGAAACATATATGAAACTATTCAAGCAGTCCCCGTGATGAGTATGACTAAAATAGTTCCTTTAACTTTGAGTGACTGGGCTTATTTCACATTTTAATATCCAAAGGATCATTTTAAGGGCAATTTAATCATTACCTTATGAATTGCTCTTAGCAAGTCGGTATCAGCCATTTGCAGACGTTGAGGAGGCACATGTAGTCTAGAGGGTCGCTGATAGAGCTGCGGTTCTGGTAGTTGTTCACCAACACCATTCCTTCGCGGTGCATTGTTGTTAGTAGTGTTGGGAGTGGTGATATTAGCATCTCCATTTACAGTTGTTTTCTTGGTGCCTAAATCTCCGAATAACTCATTTATCGTGGGTTTAACAGAGCGTATAGATGATAGGGCTTTTGCGTTGAGATTCATAATATAGGGATTAGAATCAATATCGCGGGACCAAACCTCTTGGAACTTAAGGGATTTACGAGGAATGGTGTCTGCGTCGGCGATGAAAAATTCCTTAACCTTGTCAGTAAGAACTAGCTGTTTCACTTTTAAGAATTTGTAATCCTCAGAGTCTTTACTGTTTGTGCGTCGAATCCTTGCAGCTATAAAAAAGAGCGAAATGGCAATTCAACACTAGAGTCACAGAAATGTATGCAAGCGATCTCAAAGCGATTCGTGTTAAAGCAAGCACCTGGTTATATTCTAATCACGGTTGAAAAACAAGCAGTAGTAGCGTAGCAGTAAATAAAAAATGTCTGTTCAAAATTTGGAGAGAGGGACAATGACTTTCTCTGAAGTCTGGAGCTCGCCAAAAGGGGTTCGGAGAAATGAATCATCCCCATTTAAATTAAGCATAACAACTAATTGTACCTACTTCTCTAGCTATGGCCGACAAAAGGAATTCTTAAAATTAGGAACTTACGTTCAAGTTGGCACTCCTGGATTACTTGTGAGATAGCCTTCCCACAGTCCCCTGATGTCCGTCGGATAAAGACGATTCTCACCTCCAGTGATTTATCACAGTTAATAATTTTGGAAACAACGTCAGGAGGTAAAGTGAGAGCATCTTTTACACCTGTCCATTCGGCCCAAGTCATGGTGTTCTCAGTTGGATCCTTCTGAGCACTAGTTGTCTTAGTTAGACGCATAGGGTTGCCCATGTGACAAGGAGGAAGAGATTTCCATCCTAAATCCAATCGATTTTTTAATGCCGCGATCCGCATATAGGTGCGAAGTGGGAGAACCAGAAAAGTGGGAATGATATCAGGTGAAGAGGGAGCATAGTTGTAGGTTGATTCAGCTGTATCTTCAAAATAGCAAAATGACAGGAAGAAATTTTATTTGTCCCTCATCAAGCCTTGTTACCATATCGATAGAAGATCGAGCGCCTTGGGTAAACAGCTCTTGGAGCTCAGGTAACTTAAAACTTTTACCCGTCTCATGTCTCTATGCCGTTAAAACCATATGAAGCCAGTATATTTTTCCAACCATTGGAATAAGTGGAAATACATATCCTTCTTGGTAAAAAACCTAGGCAACAAAGACATATTTACTGCAGTCATGAAGGATGAGGCATGGAATTTGAATTTTGGTAAATATTTTACACAATAATTTCAAAAATAACATGCCACCTTCGATAACTTAATACTGCTCTCCAAATTTTCATTTCTCGTCGGCTTTATAATTCATTGGACTTTCTGTAAACTGATTACAGTGGCTAGTATAAAGAAAAATTGAGATTTTTTTAAATTACAGTTGGGTCTAATTACTATTTACCTCCATATGTAAGTCGCGTGTTTACGCTATATCGTGTTTCGATTAGAAGTCGGAAACAGAAATGTCAATGAGGCAAAAGGTTACTAATGACTGGACATCTACAACACGATAATAAATCAATGAAGCCTCTATCCTTATATCAATCCACTATTAATTTGAACATAGGTAAATGGCTGTACCAAGGTTTCAACGTGCACTAAACGTTAAACGCGTTAAAATCAAGTCATTGGAAGAATACAAGTCTCAGGATAATACTTCAATACATGAAAAATCGCGTGTTTTGTTCAGCTCTGAATGCCAGGGAAAGTAGGGGGGGGAAATAAAATTAAAAGGCATTCTTTGTCACACCTAGCATATTTAAAGGTAACTAACTTCTAGGTAACCAAAAGGAAATTAAGTCCAACAAAATGATATCAAAAAAGAGGAAGTTACACTCTCAAAACTCACCTATTTCAGTTTTGGAGAAAACGGAAAAGTCTGGAAGTTTCATTGAGTGTTCCTTCAAGTGACTGAGGTTTTGATGGGATAGGAGTACACGTCTCACAAATTCATTTACCTCCATACTGAGACGATTCTGATTAAGCTTGGAGATTGAAGCGTTCTTTCGTGGTTCATTATAGTACTCTACGAATTCGTTGAAACGCTAAAGGAAATTTTACAAAGAAGAGATATTGTAAGAAGAAGAAAAATATAGGATAAATATGTAATCTATAATGTCTGTCTGAGAAAATGAGGAAAAAAAGTGGATTCCCTACCCCTTACTCAAGTCAAACTTCAGCCGTTTTAATATTTATTTCCTAAAGGATTTGTGAATGTGCTAAAGAGGTCTAGAAACTCATATAATATAATTGTAGTATCATTCACTATTATTTCGAAATATTACCATATCAAGATTCAATAAAAGCTCGGAGTTAATCCAACGCACACGTACACACACAAACAGAGTTATCATTAAGGTTTTGTATACCACAAAGCTTAAATCATAGAGAAGGGGCAGCCTAGTTACAAGATATCTCATAAATGTTATTAACTTTTAAAATAATAGAATTGTAGCAAGCACAATTTTTGAATGTGTTAACAAGACCGACGATGAGTAGTAATAGAGATGGAAACAGTGAGACCGGGAGAGAGATTAGTTTTTTTAGACATCCACTTAAACAAATTGGTGGTAACTTAACAACAAATTACGGGATAACGTAGCCTCACTAGTCTTAGTAGCAGCTGCTATAATGGAGACAAGCGAGTAGGCAGGATAGAGGAAAGGGTTGAAACGCTTTAGAGCGCACACAAAAAATGCAGATGGAAAATTCAAGGAGAAGGCAAATCACACTCAGTGTCACATTAGTCAATGAGTCATTCACTTTGCCCGGTGCACGTACGCACACAAGTATTGGCAGGCTCGTGATGGTTAAGTTCTCCCTGTCGAAGTATGATCACCTCTAAAAGAGATTAACACACTCCCCTTTCTCTCTCGCACAGCTGGAGGCTTCTCATTCTCAGTAGGTAGGGCTACAAATGGACCATACACATAAGTTTACAGGTATTTATGTTACAAGAACTAACGAGTTAGAAACTGATGCAAGACTCGAATCTGACAGATATCGAAGGACGGGAAGTGGTAAACTAAATGCACCACCAGAAGTTTAATAATCTGAGAGATTATCATTTCCTTCTCCCTTACCTATATGCGCCTCCTCCAATTGAGAATTACTTGAATTGACTACAAATAAATACCCTGCTTATCTATAGAGCCACACTAGTCGAATAAACTGATACATAACTTGTATGTGCCCTAAATTTAGAGAAGATGGAGGTGAACTATATATGGAATTGATCAACTCAAATGAAAAGCGATAAGTCTTAAATTGTACGAAATGTGGTGAATACTAATTAGAAAAAAGCTGCCACATATATTTTACAAATAGTAAAACTTCAAATTTCTTGAAGACTAATATAGGAAAGGAGTATTCAACAAAAGGATGTGCTTAAGAACTCGACGTTACTCAAATATGTAATCAAGTTTGCTCGGACATTCTACAAATAAGCGACAATGGAACAGATTCACATTCTATTAAAAAGCTGGCATCATTTTAGCTTTGTGGTAGCTATGGATAAATGGGGCTGATTGCACCATAATAAAGTAGCAGAAAGCACTTATTTTTAAATTGGAACGAAACATGTGAGTGACATAGCGGCCTCTAATTTAAAGAGTTTTATAACACCAACTAGCCTTAGTTAAGCTAGATAGTTATATGCATATATTATTACTTTTTACATTCGTGTTAATTCCAATAGTTGCAATCAAAAAGTTTTAAAATGATAACGAAATTGAGTGTTTAAGCCTTGAGGGCTTCCAAATAGCGACACTGAATTGAAAACACGAGGCTATAAGGAACTCCAATAGTAGATTTACAGACGAAATCACAAACTTCAATTATTAACTTTCCATTTCTTAAAATGGGAGCTTCGCTAGCTAGCTCGTGGTGCCACGTACTAGCCCAGTATTTTTGTGGTATCTAGGCAAGCTAAATAGTCAAAGGAAGAGCAAGTGAGAGGAGAGTTGCACAAACCACCGCCTTTCATTATCAGCGCAATGCTACTCATGTTCGCGTGTTTACACGCGCGCCACTTGTACCTTGCACTACACAGTTAAGTAATGGCAAGTTGCATAAATGCTCAATGGAATTCTAATCGAGCACACATCAATAATAAGAAAAACTACATTGCGTTAATTGCAAGATAGCAGAGAATAAATAAACAAGGCGATAAGCAACTAATTTGGAAGGATCTCTAAATATTTAAAAATTTGAGAATGTGTCAGGTTATCGACATACTAAGCAATTCAGAAACCGATTTTTCGAATTTGGAGATAGTGATGGATCATTACGGAAATGCACGATAAGATTGACCCAAAGACCGTCAAAGAAGATTAATTAAAACTATCCAGGCACAAGTTCTACAAGGGGCGAAAATGTTATCTTTAATTGAAATCTTACTAAGAACCTCAATGATTTAGCTTGAATAGAGGAAATAGTTGGTGTTGTATATAGAATAGTATGGTGAAAGGTAACTCAACTCTCCCTATAAAATTTAGACATTCAAATGCTTCAGTGAGTGACCTCAATTTATTGGCTCACTGTTAATCGAGGATTCACGTGTAGAAACGTGAAGGTAAACAAACAACGCTATAGAATTAAATGAAAGTAACTCCCTAAAACATATTTTCAGACATCCAAATTACCGACAAACTATCAAATTCAGAAAACAGTTGTTCAATATGATGGATGGAAACTTAGATAGGAAACAACGATTGACAAGAGCCGCCATGCAAAACTCAGTCCTACAAGAGTCGTGAACGCTGTCAAGACCGCAAGCAATTACTGAGAGAAGCAATTACACTATTTTATTAAGCCACGACCTCCAAGAATTTCCCTCGTGGTCCCTATGGGTGAAGAAGATCGCCTATTTGTTATTTATCTACCACTCTGTAAAATACACCCCCCCCCCTCCTCCTCCTCCTCGGCTTATTCAAGTGCATTTAAATAAACTATGGCAAGTGCGGAGCGAATGATGAGTAATAATCGGAAATCGATGCATCCTAATTTAGCGCGCAAATTAACGAAATTACCTAATCGCGATTTAACTTAATCACATTGGCAGATAATTCCATTAGGTTGGATTACAATAGCAAAAAATGCAGCAAATGCGAGCGAAACAGCGCCAAGAGGCGGCTTTTGAAGAAGTTAAATTTACTCGGGTGACACAGTGGATGCTTACTTTAAACTCCATTTAACCACCGAAATTAAGTCAATGAAGTGTACAAGGTCAAATAAATAAATCACAAAATTTAAAATTTAATGATTGAACAACCAAAAGCTAGAGGGTATTTCAGCTCAAACGAAACTCAAGTAGATTAAATATTTAACCGAACACAATCAGGCCATATAAAATACTACCTATCTAATATTCCTGATTCGAAAAGCTGATTATTGTTTGCAAGTTATTAAATAGTATATTGGGCCACCTCCTCGTCTATTGGTTAATTTCAAACCCACATCAGCTTGCTAAGGTCAAACCCATAGGATGACGCTAAAATGCAAACAAGACACTGTACTTAAAAGCCACATAAGATTTCTAAGTGCTTAGCATTCATAACTTTGTTTAAAAAGATGCTGACAAAGCTTTAATTCCGCAGGTTTAACTAGACACTAATAAGTCTAAAAAGGCGTTAAAATAGCCAAACAAGTAAAGCGATGGTTAGTCTAGCATGCTGTAATAATAATGCATCGTTATGAAGAATTGACCCATCTTTACAAAGATTTGCATTGTGATTAAAGTAACCTTTGCAATGCCAGAAGTCGGCGGTTAGATACCCACCGGTATCCAGTGAATACCGATTAGATCTAGCTATAAAGATCAAATTCGATTTTCTCACCAAAGAGGTCAAAAATGAGCGATGAAAAACACATAAATCTACTTTGTAGTATAAACGGAAAGAAAGATTACGAATGAAACGGTTAAACTTCAATACCTGCCACTTTACCATTTAGTTCAATATGAGAATGACTTGTCATACTATAAATGGCTGATTGCCCCTTTTCACGGTTGCACTGATTTGACCCACAAGTTATTCGATGTTAAATTCAACAACGCGCATGCATTATATAGACGCAAGGTCTCTCTTCTGATGATGAGTCATATCTTAGCTTAAGCTAACAACACAAGCACAAAACTGGCCCCTGTTGATTAATTACTAAAATCAACTCTTCATTGTCATAGTCAACTTCTGTAGGAAATATAGGCAAGTCTGAGATAATGCAAAGACCAAAGACCGAGCAAGTGGGAGAGGGAAAAGAGAATGCCTGGTGCTGCTTTCCCTCCTATTCCTAGATAGTGGGATACACACACGCACGGAGTGCGGACGGGACTACTGTCCGCCGTTTTGCTTACTGGAAGCCCAGCCTCTCCCACTCCCTACCGCCGCAAGTAGTGAACAAATTTACTTATAGGAAAACAGATATGGGAGACACAAAGGCTCAATGAATAGAAAAAGAGCATAAATGTATTTAGGCGAACCAAACACTATACACTCATTTGTCAATACTCACACATTCATGAACTGAATTCTTGGTCCTGTTGAAAAATGTTAAATCGTTTCCGGTCATCGGTTTTTAAATTTGCAACTAGGAATATTAAGTTTAGATGAAATAAGTGGTTTCCTTAAGAATTTATAATTATTATTATTATCTAGTCTCATGTCGGTGACAAATTTGTAAAGGTAATATAATTCTTCAAATTTGAGAAACAACTAAAATAAGAGGGACGAAGTTGGGTAAACACTACTCTAAAATAAGCGGCACGCGAAGGCGTCCACATATCAGAAGACCGTCTGTAATCGCAATTATCGCTTGGCCTCGCTTAATCTGTATTCCCGTGACTCAAACAGTTGAACCTCAATTCAACTAATAACCTTAATCTGAACTTAACAACACACACAGAGACGATTTAATCGATCTAATCAGAGCTCAAGGTAACAAAATCCAGTTAGTGGATAAATATGCAAAAACGTCTTCTTTATTTCGATTAGTCAAAAATGTAAAAATTAAATCCAAATCATAGGAGGGTTATTTATTACTATCGTACGGTGGTTAACGTGTGCGTTCGTGATTAAGCTGAACTGATAAGGGGGAGGGGGTGGCAAAAGGCGATTTCTCCCTCGGGCGACCCCTTAATGTTACTCCGCTACCTAAGTTGAGTGTTGGAATTGACTAAAAGGGACTTCAGAGTGGTTATTCCCTACTTTCACGGTCACTTCCAAAAATATATGTTAATATAACTCAAGAAGCTCGTAAGCAAAAGCACCTGATAACATTGTAACTCTCCACGTTTAAAAGCATCAACTTTCCTCACAAATTACTAATATATATGATCATCACTAATCATGAATCTGTGCAAACACTAAAGAATTAAATAAAACGCATAACTATTTTAAAAATTTCAAACTTACTGGTGTGTATCGCAAATTCGCTTCCTTTCCGCATCGAACTCTGGAACTAATTTTATTAGCAGAAGCCATAAAGTGGACCGGGAAGTAGATTTTAAAGGTAACAAGGCATAATCCATTTTTTGACGTACAACTAGGGGAGACACCCGAAAGGGGCGATGGAAGATTGTTTAAATCAGAAGTAGCCGAAGAAATCGGCTTTTCCGATGATGGAAATCGACAGAAAATATAAGTAGGTACAGCCAAGCAGACTGCGGGTCCACTATCACTATTCCCTAAGTCTATTGGAGTGGGTTGACCCAAAGCAATGTGGATATTAGATCTATTGGGTCTTTGAATATCAAATCCTCCATAAAAGATTTGTGATTGATGTTCTCCGATGTAATTCGTGAAGGTGGTTTTAGTTATTCCGTCTTGCAGGATTATATCCAAGCCAAATTGAGATTGGACATGACATTGCTCTATCATGGCTCTCCTTCTATCACGCTCCTTCTGAGCCGCGGTAAGCCGTTTCTGCGTCTGACTCCTCTTCTTAGAAGACTGATTAGTTGCTTCTCTGTTATTTGGTGGAGAAGGTGGTTCAGGATTTTCTGAAGCCATCCTAATCTAAGTTAATTGCTGATACAGCAGACAATACGACCGTCGCAACAAGAGACACCAAGTGTACCACTGCAACACTGTGGTAGGAAATCAAATCTCTCGAATTTATATGCAAGTAACTGTGGTTGCACGCACTGCCTCACATTTTGGTGCGCACGTGAGCCTATAATGTTAGCGTACACATCTGATTGGTGAACCCATCATTCTGGCCTGGCAGTACTGACGCACTAGTAGCGTGTAAAATGGTCTGAAACAGCATGTACTGAATGCTACTAACTTCACGTTGAAAAGTATGATACTCGGTAATGGAAGGAAGGAGACTGATAAAATGCAAGAAATTTTTGGAATTCGTTTTTGTGCTTGCAAAACCCAGGTCATAGTGCTAACTCTGTAACATAGTAAGTTACTTAAAACTTCTCTCTTTGCTCTAAAAACTGGAAATAGAAATCTGTTGAAGTTACGGGCTTTAAAGTGGCCATATAATCTGAAGTTCGTCCTAAAACACTGTAAATGGAAAGGAATGTAAATTTCTGCAGGAATACATTTATAATTTCAGTCTTTAGTAAGTGCTTAAACAGCCAACCTGTTCATTATATGGCCTAGCTTTCGCATTTTCAAATAGTGTAAGTGAAATGCGTGAAACTCAAGACACTACTCCGATATGAATAAGTGCCGGCATCCATTCCCTTGACCATTTATATGCCAAAGGTTTTGAACTACAGTATGGTATTTAAATGCCAAAAATACCAAAAAATATCCCCCCAATTTGAGTATTTAATCATGACACTTTGATTCACTTACATCTTCCTATACCCTTGAGCCGATAAGTGTTAATCATGGATGCTAAACGCATAACAGAGCTCCGAATGGTATTCTCAATCATTACCACTACGATCTTCAGTTAAATTGGCTAAACTTCATCTGTAGTTTCAAGCGATTCCGACAGCGATTGGAGGCAGTAATAATCATTAACTGCGCTATTTGAATTTCTACGAATCTTGTCTTCCAAAGCCCATTATCAAATGATTGAAAAATATCTCATTATAAAGGTCTAAAGTCCCTGGAATCCAATTTAACTCCATGAAGTTTAGAAAACAGCCATTTGAGTGAAATCCAAGCGAAAGATCTATTCATCTAGAGCCATACCATACTTTATTGGTGCTGTAAAGCAGTGTTGAACAGTTTAAGAAACTTCAGGGAAACACTTTTTGGGCTGAACTCAATTCAAACTTTTTGTCTTGTGGTAAACTTAAGAAAATCTGTTTAATTTAACTAAATGCTTTTCTAAGTTAAATATCTGCTTTCTTCCATGAGATAATGCAAATAATTTACTTATTTATTTTTATGAAATGGCAGGCTTTATGATAGTCATCATTAGCCATTTAGTTGGCTTCGGGCTTCCCAGTGTGGTGGAACATCAAAGTCACAAAAATTTGAGGGATTGAGGGGGGGGGACAGAAGAGTGTAAAACAGACGAAAAGTAGGGAAAAGGTAAGGTGAAGTGAATACCGTAAAAGTGGTCGAATATGATTTTTTAATGTATGAGTATACGTTGCCCAGGGTGCCCAGGTACCAGGGAGGTAAGTCTACCGCGGATCCAAAAATCTAAATTATAATTGAGCTCAAATCTTCATTCACGAAAATGAGCGCACTTTTCTCTCGTTGTCTTTCAAATTGATTTCCTCAGACGCGCGCCGCTAAAGCATTCAAAAAGATTTATTTCAAATGGCAGACATTCAAAAAGATAAAGTGGAGCAAATTGTAGCCAGGAGCTCCAGGGGATAAATCGACTCTTTAACTCATTTGATATCTATTTTGTAGATGTAATATCGGCAGCCTTACGTACCTATACCCGAATGGTACGTGTGATGCGAACATTAATCGATTAACATAACCAATTAAAATTTGGTGTTCCAACTAGAGAACTTCGCACTTTCTATAACAAATAATTTTTCTTCCATAACGCCCTCCATCATTTCAGAGGTCTTCCTTTTCACATTTCGATGAACATATGATGGCGAACTAAGCAGAAGTATAATGTTAGTCTTCTATAAAAATTTAGCATAACATCTACTGGCATATAGTGAATGTTTAAAATCGTGAACCAACACGTGATTATATTTCTAATATGTCTTGCAAAAAGTGAGAAGAGAAACGGAAGTTCAAAGGTACGTTCAGTTCGTGCTTAAAGTAATCTTTCTGAACAGCGTTTATTTCAATATAACACACAATCGATCGCTTAGTTGAAACCTTTCTGAATTCAAGAAAGGATGATGCTGGCCTAAAATAAGGCCCAGTCAGGTTTATCGAGAGTGATTTAAAGCACAGATTTTATTACTTTATCTCATATTCTCGACCGTAACAAAGTTTGAAGTGATATCACCAATCTCAAAATTGGCCTTAGAGCAGAATTATCGCACTTTATTCGCGTACATCGGTATTACCATTCAATGGGATAGCAACTAAATCAATGGTTTATAAATGGAAAGCAAAATCATGAAACAAATAAGGGCGTCTTTATACTTTTTCGGCTCCGAGGTCATCATTTAGTCAATATGTCTTAGACAAAATCGGTAGTTGAGATATCCATAGAATAAGTCAGGTTCAAATATTAAATGTTATTATCTACCTTAAACATTAATTGGCTACTTTCCGGAGCTCTATTTAGAACATCAAATGCTTACATATAACATTTCAATTGACTATTCCAACAGTCGAAACGAACATGTGTTAATTTAGGTTATATATATACCACAATTCGAAATAAATGAAACGGGAAAGAACGTTCTATTCCCTCTTTGTGATTGCTGAGCCTTTGGTGAAGGTAAACAGCTTAAAGACATTAGACAAATAGCTCACTCATCAAAGAACTTGTAAGTGGCTCATAGGTTCAGTGAATAGTTGGACGTAGAGCCTAATATGTCATGCATCAATTATAGGTATATTTCATTGTCCCATGGAATCTATTGAAATGTAAGTTGGAAAACTCCCATTTTATCAGCCATTATTGCTAATGTTCCAAATAATCCTCTTTGCAACGGTGTAAAAAGTGAGTGACTTAAAGGATAATGCCACTTGTCGAATGTCACAGAAAAGGCAACTAAAAGGCTAAACGCCAAATTTTTGCGAAGGAAAACAAGGCAATTTTCTTCCCACGCTAAGAAAGACAAAGCACGTAGCAATGAGAGTGAGGGGTAATACACTAGACTTCACTTTGTATTAATCCTTTAACTCCCTTGGGGCCGTACTGTCCTCTCAAAAATAAGCTCCGCTGGTGACAAATTTGTGACAGA
Organism: Rodentolepis nana; assembly: GCA_900617975.1. NCBI lineage: Eukaryota > Metazoa > Platyhelminthes > Cestoda > Cyclophyllidea > Hymenolepididae > Rodentolepis > Rodentolepis nana. The sequence goes on along the minus strand of UZAE01000048.1, from coordinate 13,516 downwards.
AGGTGCTATTGCAGTTTGAAACATGGTCAATACGTCTATAGCCTTTTCCTAACACACCACCAAAAACTAGTCACATTGACGGCATCAGTCTGTTGTGAGACACGCGTGAGTGCAGTTGGGTGCATTTTTCAATAAATAACTCCGGCGTTAAAGAGTTAAAATTGAAAATTCTGTAAGTGAAATTCGACATTTTTAGGCCACCTAGAGCTAACTTTAGACCACCCCGAATAGTCCACCTCAATTCATTCACTAATTTTCAACAAAGTGACACTGTTTGTAAGGATTATCTCAGTGTAAAACACGGTGGACTTAGGATATAAATGAGCTCAAATATGGTGAATTATCTACTACCAAAACTCCTTAAACACTTTGCACTGTTAATTCAATGTTGCTAAAGCGAATGAAGCCTATTTAGACAAGGAAATCGAAAATAACCAATGATACGCATAGATTTAAAATGAGGATCGTTTTCATACAATGAAGCCAAGAAATTGATGAGAGAGAAAAGAAGTATCTAGACTATTGCCAGACAGGAAGTTTACTGTAGGATCAATTGCCAATTTTGGTTGTCCTTCAACTTACTAAGCACTGTACAGAAGAACTTTATAAGACAAAAGACTTAGATGCGTTAACTTAATGGTAGCTAGAAGAAATAGTATTAATACCTCCAAACCAAGGTAGAGAAATTCGAAGAACAATTTAATCAAACCGGAAGAATCGATTGAAACCTAGCACTAATTGAGTCCACTTTGGAAAAATTTTACTATTAGATTAGTACTCTTTAATGCAACTTAATTAGAATAGTACTATAGGCGAATATTAATCAATTAGAATTTGACGGAACAAATAGTTCTTTGATTTGGTTCGTAAACCCTTTAGTCAAATGTGATAATCCATGTCCGAAATGCTTTAAGAGCCTTTTGAGATCATGTGCGTTTCAATGTCTATTTCAATAAAAAAGGAAATACTCAATTGTTTTGTCACTTTTTGTATAGTGCTAAATACGCATCGACCTTTCTATTGATTGCAAATTAATCCCAATTATGGCTAATTTTGACTCGCATTGAATTATAATTTCTCACCGTATTTCGTTAATAATTATTTCAGAGATAGTTCCAAAATTAATTTCTTTTATAATATTCAAATTTAATGACTTTCTTATCATTTGAGTTCTGAAAATTTTAAACATTCAGTTATGCATATAAACAATGTCAAAACGATCCCCTAAGCTCAAACTAACTATATACAGTAGAAAAGCAATAATCCATATTAAGAACCCCTCATTTCGATGAATTTGTGATTTGATGTTAAATTTTAGAGTTCTAAGGCTATCCAATCGATCAACAATGACCATACAACAAAACTAAAGGATTATAACATCAATCCACTTTAACTACATGAATTCGTCTACTAAAAGCCATTATGGAGTGTCTTTATCTGGAGATAGCAATATAGGTTGCTGAAAGATACTGTCTGGCAGAAGTCGTGGTTTATAGAGAGGCGTGAAAGAAAGGGATATGACATTATGGGTGGAGAAACCCAAGGTCGTTTGTATATAATAAAGCATTTTGGGCATCTGAAGTCAATGTGATTCAAGGACTATTCTTGATAATAATCAAGCAACAGGTAGAACTGTCAAATAGTATGGATCAGCTTTTTAACTTCAAGGGGCCAGTGTTAAATGATTATATATATATATATATATATATATATATATATATATATATATATATATATATATATATATTCGCAGAGTTAGTGTTATCAGAGAAATGAACCATTTTTTGACGCATTGGAAACTACGTACAAAAACCTCACAAGGGGGCTAGGCAGAACACGCTTGTCGATTACACACCTTCCTTAATTGTGTCCACTATTACCCTTTAGACAGATAAGCATAGTAAATTTGATGACACGGGGAAATCTACCGTACCATATGGACAGACTACGAATACGAAAACCACAATAAGTACCAATGATAGCTCAATAAGAGAAGTTGTTTTCAATAATCAAAGCTACTGATCATTCCTATAACGGGTTGTATATCAATTCGAATAAGTTAGACGACTTTCTCTGGTTTTTAAGCCACAACAAGAACTTAGTTTAGGCAGGCTCCTGTACCCCATGTACATTAAGATGACTCAAGCCATATGCAGTTAAGTAGAACTCCTAAATGAAACAAAATCAAAATCAATAAACAGGATATAGCACACTATTACTAAGCTCAAAACTCACCAATGAACTTGCAACGCGTCTGCTATGCAAATAAAATTGTGACTATCGAAAATTAGCTTCAGTCGATGTAATTGGGTGAAGCATAAAAGCAGGAATTAATTCAATTATAAGCCGTCTGATAAGAAGATCTACATTTAACTCCTAATTTTTCCTTTTTAATATGAAAAACTATTGAATTTATATATGTTAAATGGTTAACGAAGAAAAGATAAATTAAAATAACGCGAATTTGTAACCTAAATAAAGGAGACTCATTTTAGGAACCTGGAGGAAATTTCATTATCGACATTGGGGTGTGAACTTTATGAAATAGAGAATTTCTCAGGTTAATGCTAGTGTGAAAATGCAGAGATGAAATCGATAATTTATCGGCCTAATATCTCCGTTCACTCCATGCAGACCTAATTAACTGAATAAAGGTATTCGGCTACTTTAAATATCTAGACTCCATTAAAAAAAGGAAGTAAATTAGACCCCTTTTCTAAAATAACGTTGGATGAATCGAACTTTGTTAATTAAGATAATATAGAATATAAACGCGGTTTAGTTTAAGTGTCTGGTGTGATAGGAAATGAATTGAAATAAATTAATGGCCACCAAGAGCCAAGTGTGATGGAGTAAATTGGAATATTTTTAAAGTAAAAGGTTAAGTTTTGCTTCAACTAACGTAAATATTAGTGATGTGGGCCTACTCTCATAGTGTACTTTACTTTCATTCAAAAGAGGCAGTTTAGAGGATTGAGTTAATTTGTAATAAGGTAGAAAACTTGCTCGTTTCTCTGAGATTTTCATTTGGCTTAAAATCTGCATCTTGTTTGAATATTTCTTCGTTAAAAGTATTTGGTAAATGAAGGTCTTCTTGAAATCTCTTTAATCTTGAGATTTCAAAAATGTACTAAACTAATAAATTTTCGGGATAACTCTGAAAGAAGTGGCGAACTTTCCTGCGCTTTTCAAACCACTTTGATGACTAGGCGATTGTTAATCTAATCGAAAGGAAACCAATCTGCAGATAGCGTGATCCTCTATAAGATTGTTTGGCCTTCTCATTTTATTAAATAAAAGCTGTGCACTTAGAGTTCTCAAAATCTTCTACACTGGTGAGCTCTACAGACCCATACAGTCACGAAAAGTGCTTAAAATCTGTCAAACTTGGGATTACAATGACGAATTTGACTCAACTAAAATGATCTATGGCTTTCTGAACGATTCTGTCATTAGAAGAGTAGAACAGATCGTCAAAAGCTGTTTATTACTCACTCATAAAATTATTTTCTTCAGTTGGGCCAAGTGGGTAGTGATCAGCAAGATCGATGCTCATCGGTGCACATCCAATGACGTGGTAGCCAATCGTACAGACTAATAATAATATCTTCCCATGACGAGCTTTGTTGGAAACCTTCATTGTCTGCAGCAGACAAGAGGTAGAATATATCGGCAAAGCTTATGCCAAATCGCACGTACGTCATAACCAAGACTCTCATGTAACAGGCAATGGCTTTAGCAGAATTACTGCAGTGCAAGGGGAAGGTAACGTACTTGCGTACCTTTCCCTCTGTCTCCCGCCCCCACACGCAAGCTAGGTGCTTTTCTGATTACTTTGCCTAGCTTTCTACTTTACTTCATTGCCATATCTCACCGTTATCTAACTGCTGTCGAAACACACTTTTTGTGTGAGGTCAAAAGCGTATTTTTAAATGCAGATAAGATGGAAATCTTCCCTATGCAAACCCTCTATTCAAACTAGTTCAGCATAATAGTGAATGTTCATAGAAGATGGAGTCAGTTCCATGTACGATGCTTTTTCAATGGGAATTATGTGTTATAGGGAGAATCGCTCAATAGTGTGGAAGTTGTGAGCTTCGACCTCATTAGATAGTCCATGTCCAAAACCAATCAAAGCCCACATTAGCTCTTAATTGGACTTAACTGGAAGAGATAAGTCAACAATGGGTTTTCTTTTTCCCAAAACTAATTGGTACTGCATGATACACGATGAACTTACACTTCTCAGTATTAGATTTTTTTGACTATCATATCAACTCATCTAACAAGCAAATACCAAATGCAATTTTTGGTAAAATAGACCGACTTGATGTAAGTTCGTCTTATAAGTGGACTAAGAGGCACAGTAAGCAACTCCGAAATGCAGTGGTGGACATTTGGGAGTCATCTAGATATCAATATTGCAGGCATGGTCAATGTATGGCATTATTCATTTTAATGACAACTGTCAAAAGTGGCTTTCCTTCGACCAAATTAAAAACTGCGGTTGAAATAAATTATTTCGCTCTATTCATTGGTAAAAATAGCATTGAAAATTTTGTTTATTTATATCAAATTGTAGTCTTCATGACAGTTACTATTAGCCCATTCGTTAACTTTGGGCTTCATAAAGGGGAGGAACATCAAATTTACAAAAAGTCGAGAGGTGGGGGAACTGAAAAGTGATTCGTAGATGTAAAAGAGACAGCGAGACACAAACGCAGAGAAAAGGTTAGGTGATGCGAGTACTGTGAAATTGGTCGAATATGACATGTAGTGGGGTCATAGTAGTTTGAAGTCTGAAGTCAACTGCCGGTTTATAGACAATTTTTGTCGTATGAGCATGTGTTGTCCAGGGTGTACCACGTGGAGGTAATCTATGCACTAATAGTAGTATGGCATACCTGAGATTAATGGCACCTAACTATAATTAGCGCAGCTTAATTTGCCGCCGTAAGCGTATACAATGCACGAGGTCACGAATTCGATTCCCATAAAATGAATGCCAATCAATCAATTTCAATAACACTCGTTCTAGAGAGGAGATCGGAAAGGAGAGGTAACTGAGGGTATTTATTGCCAAGTCAAAGTGTTTCAACCCCATAATTAGCTGGTTGGGGTTGTTATATGCTTCACTAATTATCACTGTGTGTGTTTTACGGTGATTATATTGCAAGTGGTGATGTTTAATTGGCGGAAAATACAAAGCTCTGAGATCTTGTTGCGTTAAAAAAAGTGGCAATTTACTTAAGAAGAGATCAAATTTAATAACATCTGTCAAGTACCCCTATTTTCATACAATAGAATATTTCTCAAAGGTTATAAAGGTGTTTGATAGTTACTACCATAAAGCTTGCCCAAACACTATGAACAGATTCCTATAATAGGTATGTTTTAAGATAAACTGGTTCTGAAATCGTTTTGGGAAAACGTCGCGATTCAAGAAAAAACGATTCTGCCTTTTGGTCGATATTTGTCAAATGGAGGAACTGTACCCAGGACACCGATGAACACTAGGAAGAAAGGGCATAAATACCTCACAACCTTGACATCGGGATCTCTGTGTCGGAAGGCAAGATAAACTCCATTTGAGAAGCGGTTACTTAAGTAGGATAATCTTTCTCTGTCTATTAGTATGTCTAACCTGTCTATTCAATCAGTGGCAATTGACTCAATATGATGATATGTTAAGGTCTTTTGGCCTTGCAACTTCATACAAAACCATTCACTTGAACCTGTCTTCTATGGTTAAAATTCATTTCAATACCTCAATCGGTAAAACCCAACCTCTGTGTCAAAACATTGAAATTTTATAATTCTAATTGCATTTTAAAGGTTGCCGAAAACAAATTCCAACAATCATAACAGTAACTTCTTGGAAATCTTCAAATTATGCAAACAGATAAGCAGTTTGATTCACATTCCTGAAAAGTGTGAATACCTCTTTCAGGTACTACAGGTTTCTAAACTAAATAGATATTTTCGAAATTTTGATTAAAATCTTTACCAACAACTTAAAATTATACTCAATTTTAGGTTAAAAGAAAAAAACAAATATTCATTAAAACTTTGGCTCACAAATTTGACCCACCGTACCTTTGCCAAATCTCAAATCAAACCTTAAATTATGCATTAATTAGAAGGATTAGTAAATCATATGCTAACTTTGGAGAAGATGAAGAAAGAACTATTAAGAGATTAAACAAGCAAAAATCACAGGTGATTCACAAACTCCACGATTTTTAGCCTCTCAATTAACAAGAAAGATGGGGGAAAGATGGAGGCAGAATTGGAGAAGCTCATTTAAACATGAGCTATTTATTTTCGTTGGAAAAAATGGATTTAGTTGTTAGGTGTAGGAATGGTGAAGTGATTGGAGCATAGTAAGACCTTTATTTAGCCGACTAAAAATTGCTCTTTCTCAACTGCCAACACGCGAAATATAAATCCATTTATGTAAAAGCAGATTTTAAAAATGGAAAACACGCTTTGAAAAGTGAAAGGAAAATTTAGCGCCATCACAAACCTAAGAATTCAATGTGCTATTTGAATAGATTAATTTATCTCAATGAAACTAGCTAGGTGAGGAATAACTGATACTAGCAGTTTATCACCTACGCTATTAGATAAAGCTTCTCTGATCAATGGACTTGCGGCCGGGATACCATCTCAAGTCCAGAAATGTCATCTGCGAAGTTTGTTTTGGTGTAGGCATCGCCTTTAAACTCCCACCCTACTTTCAATGGTTGGAATAAGTGACATATTGATGGTGTGATAGGGTTGCAAGAGGAAACAGTGGAGGATATTCCTATCCTTTACAATTTCGGGAACTGGGCACACTACATATTGGTATCCTAATTTTGGTACGATATCTCCAAAGTATTCATTTTCAGCAAACAGCAAAGCTTTCCAAGTAGAAAACAGTCACAACGAAGATTTACCTGAGAGTATGAATACCAAAACGCAGGTGATAGAGCACAGTCATCGGCTAGACCGTTACTCCAGGCGCTTCAGAAGACCTCAGCTACGAGCTTTCGAAGGGGGTGGGGAGGGGAGGGTGAAGGTGTTGGATCAGCATGGATTATTTTTATCCAAGAAAAAATTTTTAAGTATTCACTTCTTTTACATGTTGAGTTAGATCTAATATAACTTTAATTTTGTGTTGATTTCAAGTTTGAAGAATTGCGCTTACTTTGGGGGGGGGGGGTTAATATAATTATAAAAGAAATTTATAAAATGCTACATTAATCGACGTAGGCGTGTCACGAGTAAAGTCAGGAGAATCTTGGACTTTTGACCGTCGATTAGCTTCATTAACTTCTGGCCATATTGCTTTTAGGTGTCCTTTAAAACCAATCATTTTTCACAAAGTTGAGATATGTGCGAATTAAGGAATTCAACTGTCATGTACTTTAACATTATAAGTTCGGCTAAGAACTTTTCATTATATTAAAACGTTCGCATATATATTATGCATTCTAAAAAAATTCACCTTCTGAGCGGTCTACATTTATGCCCAGTTTGATTTACAGACGATGGGCGAAACCAGCCGTTTTTTTGGAGGGGTAGACGTTAAATTAGCACATTTATGTGTCAGATTTTACATTTTCTTGCTATTCTTCAGACTGGACCTTAACTGTTGTGACAGGATTGGAAAAGAAGTCCAGTTCAAATCAACAAAGATTATTAGTGACAATTGGCTTGGTGAGTGGGTAGACCAGAAAAGTTAGGTGGGTCTCAAACGTTGATGACTACCATAGGTGCAAGGGACGACGATTGAAGAAAATAAAGCGTGGGCAGACAATGTTAATGGATTTGTCGAAAAAAAATAAAATAAAGGTACATTTTGAGCTCAATACGATAACTTGGTTTGCCAAAATGCTAATGTCAGCAAAATTATAGCAGAAGTAAGAGTGGAGGGTGGTGGAGGTGGAGACGGTTAAATGAAAAATTATGAAATACTTCCTTAAAAAACAGTGTCTTATGGTTATAATTGTAGTTACTATGGAATGTCTGAAAATTTTACACTTCTTTTAAAGCGGTTCCATTTCAAGGAAAAATTTCTTTCTTGAAGTTCTTATAAGGCTTTTGCCAAGGAAAACAAACGCACCCCGAAGTTTCATATCATTCACTTATTGCATTAAGAGCCAACTTCAGTTACTTCAAAGAATTTGTCTTGAATAAATTTCGTTCAAAGTTAGGAAGAAATAGATGGGGAAAAATGACTCCTCCTTGCTACTCATCGAGTAAGTTAACTCACAATTCTCTCTGTCCTGAGGAAGATTGAAAAGTCCTATTCTGAAGCTAATTATATGAGTTGGAATGATCCCATTTTGCTTCAGATTCTAACTCAGGAGTCTTCAACAATCTCAACTCATTTTTACCATTTCGACCTTTTGGCAAACACAGAAGAAAAGAAATTGCCCAATTTTTTCATCGTTGTATGGCAATTTTCATTTGGCATTAATGAACGGGGGAAAACTTCATTAATGAAGAACAATTTAATTTATTGATTTTCGAATCTAGTACAATATCCGCGGAAGTATGCACAAAACACCAATTATTAATCCATTTCCTAAGAGAAAGAAGAGTCAATTAGCCTCTGATTTCGGTGTCACTATGTCGAAATTCGCTTATGTTTAGAAAAAAATATTTGATTCCCAGATGGAAATCTAAAAATGACGCCGTGTAATGATTAATCTCTGTCATTTGTTATTCAAATCGTAAGATCTCTGACCTCAACCAATAGGGTCATAAAATGACGGCAGTAATAAATAAATTTTGCTTGGGGCAAACTTAAGAGCTATCAAATGTTTTGTTGGAAAGGTGAGTTAGTAGACATGATGAAGTGTCTCTTCTTGGTATTCAACTGGCAGTGCATATTACAGAGATATGAAGATAGTTTGAAAATTATCACCTTTTCCATGGTGACTGGACAATATATGTTGCTATATTTCATGAATATAATGAAAGGTAATCAAATCAAATTTAATGGAATGAAAATCGGTAGTAATCAGGTCCTCTTTTAAAACCATCATTACTCTAATGCACTTCTCCCCCCACCTTAACCCACCCACCAAAGCTAAGTCCCTGAGGAATGAGTACCAAGAATCGTTATTCCAGATAGAAGAAAATGTTTTTTAAGTCTAGATCGTTCTTTTTCTCTCGATAGTAATATAATTTATCGATCTAAGATAGTTAAAATGCCTGAATAAGCTAGAAAGTATTGATTTTCTATTTTTATTTCCATGCCTAATTCCCGATAAGCGGGGTTTGTACCTTGTTTCTGTACTCATCCGCGTGCCACGCGCGTTCACGTTAAATGTAAGTGCATTTATTTTTTATTGATTTTCTATAATTTTATAATTCCACGTCTTTCGCCTTCGAAATACCTGAAATACGAACTGAATTGTTCATTCCCATAAATGAAGTACTGAGTCTTATTCCGTAGCATAAATACGTTCTAATGAGAGTACCTTTTCTAACCCATTTATTATCCCAAGTGCACTATTCTTCATTCGATAAGTGAAATATTAAATGCTGTTTTCTTCATATTACTCCCTTAGCATTGATAATTCCTGTAATTTTCCATTTGTATTAAAGTGAATTTACTAAATTAATGAGTTGAATGACAACTAAGTCATGTACCATAGCATTTCTGTGAACAATAGGCAATGATACCACTTTGAAGTTAACGCGACTACTAATTACCCCGTTTATTCCAATGAGTGACTTAATTGAATCATTGACATCAAACGAGTATGTAGCTAAAACCAGGAAATTAAAGTACAAATTATGATTCAGCACGCTAACTGAACTAATTAATTAGTTTTATTTAGACTTGCCAAGAACCCGTTGCCAATTTACCTCTCTCAGAGTATTCAGAAGTATTTGCATTGAATTTTCGACGTAGTTCTTCCTATAAGCGTTGACACGGCTCAAGGCACTTCTAGACGATATCAGAGAAAGTGGTAGTTCACCGCTTGATTGTTCCAATGGTTACTTTCACAATTCGTTTCCCTTTTAACTCTCAGGGGTATTGCATCTGTAACCCAAACAGCGGCTGTGTTATGTGAAGACTTTCAATGCCTAATCGATTCACCCGTCATATTCATTCCTTTATTTGCTGATTTTGTTCATTAATTAATTTCTAATGGGTCAAAATAAATGTAGGAACGACATCACAAAAAGTACCTAATGTGTTTAGGGACCTTTAGCTGACCTCAACCTCTGAAACTAAATTTACACAAGCTAGATTCACGTGAAAATTGTCCAAAATAACTGTCATAGCCAGTGAAGTCAATTTTAAACCCCTCTGCTCCCTCACTAACTGTAAAAAGCCTAACTTTAGTGGAAACAACCAAGTGAAAAGTGCAACCATTTAAAATCAAAGTGCGGAATAATTGGAAAGTCGTTTCTTTTATCCTCAAATATCTTAACTATCAGCTTTTATGTAAAAGAAAAACATAACTTTAAATTGTTTGAAAAGTTCAGAATTTCAGAGTTTAATCCGTGGCCACATGCTTTCCGTTTCTATTTTTCGTAGTGGGAAAGTAATTCCTCGAGTATCCATCACCATCATTGCGCTTGAACAACTGGTTTCCAATTGCCTAGCGTGGGGCTCGATCAAGTGAATGGCTTTAAATCTTCCTTGAGCCTGCGTATACCATATTAGGGCTCTTTATTACAATGAAGACTGTTCATAATTATTCCCATCGATTTCCGGTTAATACTAAAATTTGTGGCTTTGTGTTTCATAAAAACGAAAATTTTAGAAGCTTTCAACAAACTGAAATCTACAGTAAAGTGCCTTTGTTTTATAAATTTAAGATTAAATTTGGAAAATGAAGCAAACACCGTAAACAAACTACCTTAATTAATGTTCGCGTAAGGTAAGCATGGTAAACATCAACTTTAGAAGTGAAATCGAGCTGACAAAGCGCCTAGTTCGAAGTATATCCATGTGAACAGGCAGAGGTCGGTAATTTCTCCAATTGTAAAGCGAATTTGACCCAGCTATGTATGGCTTTACAAATTACAAATGTCAACTAGGGAATGTAAGAGATATATATGTATATATATAGTCTGTTTTCATTGAAATTTCAAATATACTTCCAATTTGCGCCTATTTTACCTTAGCATATTCGGTAAACTTAGGAAGTTCAGTTCTATTAAAAAATAGTTCTCAGAGTAATTGGGAGCAATTGCAATTATTTTCGCAAACAACAAGCTAAATTCTCTGTCCGTTGCCCGAGGAAAATCAAAGTCCGAAATGGAGCATGCTGATGGAATGGGAAGATTGCATCACTCCCTTCTTCATTAGTCTTTTTGTCATTTTATTATAGGCTCTAAAGTGTAAAGGACGGTCAAAAAAGGGCGGCATCTTGATGCTCCTCCAGAAAGGCCAAAAGGCAAAAATGTCGATAAAAGAGGTAAGTGTAACAGGCCATCAGCGATTATTTAGCCAATAAAAATAGCCACCCACATAGCCTGCTCCTTTATCAACGGAATCTACTCATTTGCCTCAAGGGAACAGCAAGATCTTTGTAGACTCACCGTAAAGGGACTTTAGGACCTACACCAAGAATTAGACTAACGTACCTGCCATACTGGTAACTCAGAGCGAAATCATTGCCATTCAGAACACGCTACCTTGACTCGCGTTAAGTCGTCAAAGTGGAACTTGAAATAAGGGAGTGTACCTATATATCCTTTTAATAAGCAGTCGGGCGATATTAGGTTAAGGTGTCACCGCTATGCACAACATGTGAAGTGCCTGTTTTAAATTCGACCACTAGCACGTTCACACTAACAAATTGTGACGATCGGGTGGTCCAGATGTATGCTTTAACTTGAAGCCTTCACATATTTGATGTCTTGTCACGTACATCATTGAAAGAGAGGAGGTTATTTTTCCCCAGGAAACATTATACAATCTCAAATCAAAGTTTTGGAAGTAAATAAATTAATCCAAATGCAAATGCAAGTGTATATCCATCTGCTGAGCTCTTCTACTTATCTTGATGAAAGGTGAATGATGTTGTAAAAGTAAGTATCATAAAGCCAAAAACCAGTTCCAATATCGAAATTATCGAGCAAATATTAATGGAAGCACTTATTGAACAATTCCCTTTAAATGGTCTATCCACAGCTATCCATATAAAGGTGGATAGTCATTGATAAAGGGTTCTTATTTAGAATACCGCCCTAATAAATAGGGCAGGATTTTGTAGCAGAAGGCGCATGAATATTGAAGTCTTAGTTGAAAACGTCCTTCTAAGAAACCTTGCAATCCCTTCACAAAATCGATAATTAAGTCTGTGTGCGCGTTTTTTGCAGCAAAGATGAGATGTAGGCAAAAATACCTTTTAAATTGCTCCCACAAAGAGTTAGCTAAGGAAATTTCAAGGGAGGTTAACTAAAATCTGAGTAATAAATCGTAATTGGAAATCCATTTGTCCCATCAATAGCAAATGAAAGGCGGTTGTAAAATTATTCGAGAGATGTCGTGACAACCGATAGAGTCCCTTGATCAGTAGCTGAATGGATCGAAAAGTACGCGGAAAGAGAGTGGCTGTATGATCATACGAAAGCTTGTCACCCAGACTTTATGCGCAAAGAATAAGGTGGTAAAATGAAAGGATAAAAATGAAGATAACTCATCTTTTAAAACAGTAGACCTGGTCATTCTGAAGCTCAGTTTCCTTAACCCTCACTTCTACTGCTTTAACTGCGCCCTCCTCACTACGAACTTTCACTTCTTTTGTTTTTATCATGAGGGAAATTGAAGAAACTAACGTTCTATTATTCCCCCAATTGGATAAATTTATCCAGTGTTGTTTCCCAGCCGCACTAAAGAATGTAAATCACTAAGACTTGATCCAGTGATCTTTGACTTGAAAGTCGCACATATTGACCAAACCGTCCCTGGCGTACTACTGAAGCGTCTCTTATTGTACCCTATTTCCCACTGGCATTGATATGGTATGAATAATCTTCCTGATCGATTCCACTAAGAAGGTAGAAGAGAATATTGTTTGTTACAGTTTTGTACTTTTAAGCACCTCTGAGTCACTTGACAAGCAGGTAAGCATGACACGGAATATGCACTCTCTTTATTGCTAGCAAACACTTAGCCACCAGATACAGCAAGAATCACGTGCTTAAGTGAGTATTTAGTTGTGAAATAAGGGTGGTCTACAAATTAACAATCAACTATTTCTCTAAACAGCATCTCCAGATCTTCGATTGATCTAATGTTTGTTTAACTTAATTCATTTAATACCAACTAACTTAGCAATTAGCTCTAATGTGGCAGTAAAGCCGCTACACACTTATCAGTTAAATTTAAACTGGTGTAAGATGCGAGACCTAAAATGCAAAATAAAAATGAGTGTACAATGTAATTCTTGGACTCTTTTGATCCGGATTTATATGAATAACATGCATAAAGAAGCATATATTAATGGATACATTTTAGCATTATATGCAATTTAACAATATCTAACAAACCCCC